>VDFB02041116.1:101626-339451 GCA_007258455.2 Sequoia sempervirens
TGTTGTTACCTTTTATGAAGTGATATGCCATCGAAACACCCGCAAAGATGCTGAAAGCTACTTACCTGTCTGCATGATTTGGCTGAGTTCAATACGACAACAGCTGATGCAAGGCCTGTACGGACAGAATAGACCGGACCGTAGCATTTAGCCCACTGGTAGAATGTTCGATGAGGTACCTTATCCTTGTGCAGAACAAGGTCCCTCACAACCATCCATGCACCCACACCTGCATTCATAATTTCTTCAGATTCACACAATTTTAAATCAGGGAACAAAGACACGAATACAAGAAATATAAAGCTAACCTGGGGGATATTTCTTGTTCTTCTTTGATGTTCTAAATTTGATAGCAGTGACGATTAGTAAACCCACCACTACTAGAGCCTGAATGGCAGTCCATGATTCAAACAAATAATACTCAGACATATTGCTCAACCACTACTTGCTTGCCAGAGATGCAAAATAAGAGCTCCCTCGCAACATATATATAGGTAAAGAATGACTAAATAATTATGATTATGCTAGTTAACCTGGGTCCTCTTATCAAATGCTCTCTTATGTCCTGAGGACCAATTATCGGTCGCTAAGTTTTAAAGGTTTTTATGATATTATTGTGGGGTAGTCTTTTGTGGCTACGTTTAAAACATTTCCAAACGAATAATAAAGATGACAATGAATTTTTTGTCTTGTTATTATATCTTCCTCAGTTGATGGTGATATATTTTGCGCGTGAGAATGAGAAGATTTTATAATTATTTTTAAAATAAGGAAAAAGTAAAAATTAACTAGGCTATTATTATTGTTTAATCATAAATAGAATTAGTCAAATATTTTTTTGAATTTTTTTTTTTATGGGAGTGTAGATAATAATAGATATAACAATTTTTTAGTCGTAAAATAAATTTTAAAATGTATAAAAATTTATTTTAGTTCTATAAAATTATTAAATAAATTTAGTTTATTCTTTATGTTAAAAGACATACTATAATGATAACATGATCATATACATAAAAACTAATTATAATGGGCATATATTTTAAAAAGGAACTAAAACTATAAAATAACTTTTATGGAAAGTAAAATTTAAAAAAAAAAAAATACTTAAATAATTTTAAAGTAAAATAAAATAACTTTTAAGTAAATAATAGTAACTCTTGAAATTCTACATTTATGGGGATGGGAGTGTTAATTCTCCAAATCCAAGAGTAGGCATCAAATGATCTGCTCCTCTCACTGATTAGGTAAATAGAATTTTGATCCAATACTTCATAAGGAAATCTTAGAATTTGGCATTGGATATCTAATTTAAGATAAGCATTGTTAAAATGATTGTTGTCACTTCCAAGAAATTTAATAATGGCATGTATAATGAGGTTGAAACACAAATCTTCATCCTTTGATTGTAAAGTTGTGAACTATATTGAACTCATATGGTGGAGATCAAAGAAGATTTGATGGTGGTTGCTAATGCCATTAGAATTAGAAAATGATCAATTAGAAAATTATGGACATCCTTTGAAATGCCTATCCTCTTTTGAACTTATTGAAGAATTACACTCTCAAATATATTTGTAAAGAGATTATTGAGGAGACCAATATTGTAGTTAATTATGCTTTTCAGATGACATTGAGATGTGTAATTTCAAAAAATTATTACTAATATTCATGCTCAATATTTGTTTCGACTTATGATATTTTTAGAAATTTATTAAGGAAATAAGAAGCAAAGTTGATTCAATTTGATAATCTTAAATGTAGTGAGCATACTTTCATGTCTAAAAATCATAGGAAAAATTTTAAGCCTCATAATGAAAAATACTATAATCCTAAATTTGATAATAATAATATTGATACTAGAAAGAATAATCCTCAAAAGATACCTCATTGTAATCATTGTGATAAAGATGGTCATTGGTCTAATACTTGTTTTAAGAAACAATATGATAAACAAAAACCCATGAAGCAAAATAATGAAGAAAATAAACCTCATAATAATAGGTTTAACAGAAATGCAAATAGATCTCATTGTACTTATTGTGATAAATATGATCATTGGTCTAATACTTGTAGTTATAATGCTTCAACACCTCTTGAATAGGTTATTGGTTTATGTACTTCTCATAAAGAACATGGTGAGGAGAAAGACATGATAAAGAAGATGACTACTACTTTGGGTAAGAATTACTTTCATGGGGTTTGGAGATATTCTTCGAATAGTAGTCTTTGGTTCTAGTTGCCCTCTATTGATAAATTGTTGGGCCATTGTGTTCCTACATTCTCTCAATATTCAGACACAATGAAGTTCACAAAAAGAAAATGTCAAAAAGGCTAAAATTTCTCAAATAGATACTTGAATTTACATTAATAAATAATATTGCATAACTCAATTCCTTATTTCTAATAGCTCCTAAGAATACGGTGGAGGTCTAACTTTTCTTTTCTTTTGCTCACTTTGCATGGATATAACTCTATTATGTTAGGGCATTTTGTATATTTCTACCCCTATCGTAATGAGCTGATTTACTATTAGGTTAATACGAATATTTTGTGTTCCAGCCCTTTATTATGATAGGCTGGCTGAATATATAGGACGACAGGGAATCTTTGTTTTCTAGCCATTGGTGTATGTATGATGTCTGCTGATGTCCAACATGTACAACCTCAACGTAGACCACAGCTGCATTCAGACACATTACCAAATTCGATAGCAAACAAAAGAAGAAAAGACCCACCACCATTACAAATTAAGTGGCGGTCCAGGCTTCAAACAAATAATACTGGGACATATTGCCAACCAGCATTTACTTAACAGAAACACAAAAGATGAGCTCCCCCAGGACATATATTTGTGTAAAGAAGGCTAAATTATAATTAAAAAAAATGTCTCATATAGATGATTATGCAAATTAAGCCGAGTCTACTAAAAGCATATGATCAACGGGAGAAATGATCAGGAAAGATGACAGAGGGTATCATTTGTCCTACGTTTGTAAGATTTCCCCAACAAATTATTTCTAGTAAGATGACGTGGGTGTTTAAATAAGCTTTGCTTAGTAAATTTTATTGTTTTATTTGTAGTCATACACGTATGAATGAAAATTATGAATATTTTCTTTATTATGGTAGCATATAACCAATCAATCATACAATCCTTCTTTCATCTTAAGATAATCTTCTATTTTTATTTTTATGAGATTAAGATAATTCAAAATGTGTTATGTCTTTTTTTTTCTACACTTGAAACAAGTTCTTTTAAATGATCTCCCATCATTTCTACCATATCTTCTTCTATCTTGACATTAGATATTTCATTATAGTATTAACTTGCACTTCATTTTTCTTTAATATCTTTATTATAATGTCTTCTACCAACACCTTTATGCCTTTCTCTATGGAGTCTACTACGTCTTCCTCTATCTATTTGGTCTCATCTCAAATCTTTTATTCAAACATATATTTTATCTTAGGAAAAACTAGTATGCTTCTTCAACTATCTACAACCTTACATACTAAATGCTTACTAGATAGATCCTCTCAATCTATTTATATATCTTGTCACTTTTTATTGATTATATTCACTATATCTATATCTAACCATTAACTTATATAATTCTTCAATAGTTAATAATATTATTTTTCATCTCAAATTTAACAATCTTTTCAATAATTGTAACTAATAGTTTGTAGGTATAAACTTACTTTTCAATTTTGACATCATAATATTCCATTTTACTATATTTTCTTACATCTCCAATTTATTTTTAACTATACCTCTTTCCACCACATTGCAACATGTCCTTTTAGTTTTAACTTAGTAAATAAAACCCTTCTAGGACCTAAAATTTCCTCATACTCAAAATATTTTTCTAGATAATTTTTATAATCTATCAAATTTTCATGATTCAAACTTCTAAAATAATTAGGAATTTTAGTTATAGGTTTCCTACGAATTTTTGAAATGGATTTAAATGTACCTAAATAATCTAGAGATCTGCCTCTTCTTCTTCTATAACAGTTTGATATGTATTGAATTCTCTTATACATATTTCTTCTTCTTTCATTTTCTTCTTTATTATTCTAATTGTGGCTTTACTGTGTCATCTTCAATAGAATCCAACTATATTTATTTATTCCCATTTTGAGTATTCCTTTTATTCTTCTAGTAATGGTAACAAAACCTTGGCCTCTACCACTCTTTGTACATGCGTGCTAGATTTCTAATTTATTCCAAGCTACCTCAAATTTGGTTATGTGTTTTCAAGTGAATTTCCTTGATATATTTTTTTCTTAATACACAATAGTAGAAGATATCTAATATTGATTTCCTTCCTTAGGATTAAAAACTCATTTTAATACTACTTGGTGTAGTCATGGCTATAGGGTTCAATTAATAACCATCCAACCATATATCCAACTCAACAAACACTTGATAGATTAAAATAATGGAATAAAAATAACACATTGAATGAATTAAATAACATTCTTATTAATTTAGAGTTTGAACTAAATCAACAATACTTGTTGCAAGGGCTTATAATAGAACAAAACCTCAATTTTCAATAAGGAATTATAAGAAAAATCAATGTATGATTCTCTAATGGTAAATACAAATGTGGTAAGAAAAAACTTTATGAGAATCTATAGAAATGAAGATGAGTTGGTTCCTTCTTTCAATCTTAGATTTACTAAGGCAATAAGGTATATTCTTGAAAATGTGTGACCAAAGGATGTTGAATGTTTGGTTGTGTATCTTGGTGCATTGATAGTAAGATTAGCTATCTATTAAGAGATAAAGAACCTACAACATTACACAAGGCATATCAAATTGCCATTGGTATTGAGAACAATTTGAAATACTCAACGATGAAAGGATACATGGCCATAGGTGTTGGTTATCCTAGCACACTCCATATAAATGGAATTCATGGATTAGATAGAAGAAATCCTTGTTAAGATGATAATGCTTCTACTATTTTGATTTCTCCATCATCACAACATGGTGAGCTCCAAATTGAATTTCAAAATTTTTTTAGTAATGTTAATCAAAATTATTTGGTTCAAGGACTATATGAAATGAAAAGACACAAGGGAGAATCACCATATGATTTTTTTTTGAGGTTTTTGGATGCCTTGTTGGAAGTTCCCAAAAATTTCAGACCTAAGAATTTAGTGTGCATTGATCTATTTTGTGAAATATATGAGTTTGGGCTAAGTACCTTTCCAAAGGAATTAAAGCCCCATAGTTTTGAACAAGTACCTGCTTGGATAAAGATTGTGGAAGCAACTAGGTGTGGGTATGTACAAAATGTGGTTTCTCAAAATGGAGATAGAAACTATCCTATTCAGAGAAATCATATAACAATACAAACAAGTGAAAAGAATATACAGAAGGTGAACATCCATCATGTTAAATGGATGAAGGTAATGATTGTAATAAATTCACAAACAAAACATATGCAGAGCAACACAATAGTGATGCAGATACATGGGATGATGACAACATAAATATGTATGAAAAATTCTCTTGTAATATCTTAGATGATGAAGAAGTAAAAGCGATGCAAGATGTTAATCCATGTCAAGTTTTAATCAATGAAAATAATGCAAGTGTTGCTGGTATTTCATTATAGATCAGTGATCATGATCTTGAAAGTGCAACCTTAAGCATTCATTTTGGAAATTTTGAGCATGGTTTATGTAGTAATTAATTTTCTTATGATGGAGATTGTGATGAGATTGAGGTTTTCGATTGCTTCTCCAAGGATTGTAACTTCTCTTTTGAGGATGATCTAGAAGCATATTCCTCACATGAAGGATGCAATGATATAAATGCTCATGGAGTCACTTGTCTACTAGTGAAGGAACCAATTGCATGTGATGAATACTTGGAATGTAGTTTAGGTTTGCTATCAATAGAGCATATCAATTATGTGAGTGGTGAGGAATTCAAAGATAAAAGTGTGCGTGTTTAGTATGTTGATCCTGAGCATAATGCTAAACATGATGAACTTATTGATGAATGTGCTTATTCCCTAGTTGATCATGATTGTTTATATGAAGCAAAGATGGAAATGTTTGTGATACATGAAGAGGATGATGATGTGCACAATGATGAAAGAGGGTGTTCATTTTGGAATGATCAAGTTGTACATTGTGACAAGCATATGGATCCTTAATCAATATTATTACCCATTGATAATATTGAAGACTTGTTGATTCATGTGATAACAAAGTTTTAGATTGTGTTGATATTGTAGAACTTCTTGGTCCATGTGTAGAGCATCCAAGAAGTGAAAATGATGATGGGCCTCATGTTAGTGTGAAATTGAGTACAATTGTTTTTTTGTTGATGTTCCTTATCTTCACAGTATGAACATGGACATGTTTTCATCCTTTGAGAAAAGCATTTATGTGAGAGAGAATGAGAACTCTTATTTTATTGTAAATGAAAAAATTCCAAATAGCAACAAGTCTTTTGCATTTGGGTCAGCACACCTATTAACTAAAATTGCACATGATTGTCTCTTTATTGACCCTGTTGGTGTTGAATTGCTTGAGCCTTCCTTTGAAGTATTTTGCATGGATTTAAATGATGATTTTAAAAATGGGTTAGAATATGTTACTAAACTTGAGATGAATGCATTTATTCATTTCTTTGATGTTAATGATGCACATGATATATATTTCCATGATATCTAGGTGTGTTATGATGCAGCTAAATAAAAATGCCTAGACATGTGTTTATACCCTGATGCCCAATTCAAGGAGGCTCTTGAATATACATTTTTTCTTTTTGATGTACCTGGGCTTGTTTTCATAGTGCACAACACAGTGTCTATGAAAATTTTTAGTTTGATCTACAAACTGAATATGATGTCAAAGTTGTTGATGTCAATGATCAAATGGAATATGAATGTTTCACTTTTTCAATTCACTCAAAACAACTTTTATTGGAGTAGGCTAATGAGTAGATTGGTTATATACATTACAGAATGCATGGGTTCCATATGTTTTTTGAGTGTATTTTTTAGTTAGGCACATTTTATGAAGATAGGGGAAATTCTAGAAACATGACATGTATACTTAATTTTGTGAATCATCCTGGGGTTGATTGTTGGGAAATTCTGGATAGAATGGTTGATCCATTATAGACAACAAAGAACAAAGTCTTTGATAGAGGTAAATATTGGTTGTAGGTTTTGGGGGCCTGGGGCCACCAATTTCATGATTGAAGACTATGAAATTGCATGAGGTGGTTTTAATGATCTATACATCTAAAAAGGCTTCTGAAAAAAAAGATATATTGTGAATTATGTAAATACTATATATAGGTCTAGTGTTTTTGTTTTTGGTTGCATATGCTTTCCTTGTCCTAGCTGGCTCATGTGTTTTTTCTCCCTAAGTTGGTTTGCTTCACCATGAGATCTGAATTTTCACCATACCCACTAGGGGTATGTGTCCCCGAGCATGAGCCACTAGTAGAGCTTCTAATTTTTTTGAGAATTTTGAGCTAGTTCCTTTCTTTTTCAAGAATTATTGCCTTTGTGCCCAAGGGTAAAGTTTTGAGTTTTGAGTTAAAATCCCTTGTTTCAAATTTTTTAAGTCTCAAACCCTTGGATGTGTTATTTTCCATTGACTTGTCATACTTGGTTCCTAGTCATACAAGTTACAACTTGAGCCATCTAAATCATGTTTTTACCAGACCTTTGCTATAGGTTCATTGGTCAGCAACTAAATTTTCCCCGAGTCCCTTTGATACTTCCTAGTTCAGGGAGAGAATATTTCATAGTAAAAGACTTAGGTCTTAAGCCTTTATTCCTAAGGGTCTTGATTATGGCTAAGCAAGAGGACACCATATCACAGTTGAATACTCTCATGTGGAGGTATAGAAGAAGTGCTTCTGATTATATGAGAAAATTTTATTCTTGAAGAAGAAGAAGAAAGAGCACAACACCCACCACAAGAAGTAGTGGAAATATCTCTGAGGTTGGAATTTTTTGGTACCCACAACCTCAACCTTTTAAAAAATATAAAAGAATTGTATGTCTGACCACCTTAACTTGGTCAAAACTTCATGAAATTCAATTTTCATTTTTTAAATCTTATAGTATGTGAAGCATACAATGTGATACATGTTTTGGATTCAAAAAATGTGATACCATTTGAAAGCTATAAATGTTTTTCAATTAGTATATCAATAAGGAATTTAGTCATAATTTGAATAGAAAATGAATAATAATTACTTATTAAATTCAAATTAAAGCATAATTTATATTGGTGGAAAGCTAAGAATCTCATTTAAAAACCCTTTTTGTTTCATCAATTTTGGGTAAAAAAAAAAGTCATCAGCCACATACCCATCATATTGCCACTTTTTGGCCCATCATGATCCTACACATACCCTAAATATATTCAAATGTTTTTCTATTAAATCACCCTCCTTAATTTTAAGAGAAAATAATTTTCTTCTTAAAAAACAACTTATTTACCAAACTCTTGGCTTGGTATAGCTCACCCAATTTTTTTCATAGGCCATATGTTATTTTCTCCTCATAAACATTTAGTAGGACAACTTAAGAAAAAAATGGACGGTTCCTCATTCTTTCTTATCCATGTTATCTCACTCATCCTAATCTATCTTGTTTGGTTTCTTTTCTATTGTTTCCTCCAATAATTGATCCATTTCTTCAAGGAGATCATCCATTTCCAAATTTTATAGATTATTGTTGGTTCCATTAAACTTTTCAATATCCAATAAATATGAGGATGTAGCCATGGATTCTACACACATATGAAAAATAAATTCAACCATAACTCTCAATACAACTCAAAAAACCTTCACACTTCCACCCAAGAAATAAAGCTTTCTAGAATATGATACCAAATGTTATAAGTGAAGGTGAATTTTAATGCAGGGAAAGAGGATTCACTAGAGTTTAATATGTAAACCTAGGGTTAGTATCTTCCCTTTACCAAATTACATTAGAAGGGGAGATTAATAAGATGAATAGATTGACTATCAACTACAAAGTTGAACCAATTAGACCTAGATCTCCCTTTCTTAAGGGTTTGGAAATGGATTGGAAATGATTTGAAATGATTAATATAATTGAACTATATTACCTAATAATGTAAATGCAATATTCTAGAAATACACTGATGAAAACAGTAAATTACAGGTAGATCTAAGAAGTATTGGAGATTGTGCACCTATCTTAAAAAGTTGGATCATGTATGCAAAGGTCAAAAATTCATAGGGGTGTATGGGTCCTTGATGATAGGTCCTAAAACTAATTTGGAATTCTTTGGTGCTAGATCTGAGCTTCTAATTTTTGGTTGCAAAGTTGTCAAAATGTCATTAGGTAATTCTATAAATGAGTTTTCATAGCTTGAGAACTTTTAGGGCTTTTAATGCAACAATTGACAATTTTCCTTCAATCATTCTTTAATCCTCTTCAAACCTAAGATATGCACATTCAAAAAGAGAAGAGATGTTGTACCATTTAGGGTCTTGCCTCAGTCAAACCCTGTGTAAGTTTTTCCACTTCCACAATGGCAATGCCAATGATAGGAATGACAATTGAAAGGAAGGAATGATGAAACTAAAAAATGTTGCAACTCACCAGTGCCATTCAATGGCTTCCATGAAGGAATAAAGTCATGCACATCACCTCAAGGATTTGGATCTTTCTTTCTTTCTTTCTTGAATTCTTTGGAGACCCACAACAAGGATTAGCCTTCACAAAACATGAAAATGAACACACAGAATTTGACATGATGTTGGATCTTGAATTATTGTTGTAATGCTTTCAAAATAACACTCTTAACTTTATTTTGACAATATTATTTTATCATGGGGTATGTGCAACATCATGATGGGCCAAAAAGTGGTGATATGATGGGTATGTGGCTAACGACTTTTTTTTGCCCAAAATTGATGAAACAAAAAGGGTATTTAAAGGATATTCTCAACTCTCCACCAATATAAATTATGCTTTACTTTGAATTTAATAAATAATTATTATTCATTTTCTATTTGAATTATGACTAAAGTCTTTATTGATAGGTTGATTGAAAAGAATCTATAGCTTTCAAACGGTATCACATTTTTTGAATCCGAAACATGTGTCACATTCTATGATTTTCATACTATATGATTAAAAAAAAATGAATTTCATGAAGTTTTGACCAAGTTAAGGTGGTCAGACATACGAGTTTTTATATTTTTTAAAGTTGTAATAAAAAATTTATAATTAATTATTTACATGGAAAAAAATTACAAAAAAATATGCATCACATCAGGACATGAGTCCTCTACTTATATCTAAAATATTATAAAAAAAATTATCATTTAATTATCGTTAGGGTAGTCAAACAGACACCTACTTCTTATTTTTTCCCTGAAATTTAAGTGCTCTGCATTGAAATTTCAAATTTTCACCAAATAGATTTGTTTTTTAAATAAACCTAGTAGTTTAGAAACTACATTCAATTTGCTACAAACTTATTCAAATTTTTACGTCAAGTTGCCAAACTCTAATTTTTTTGAATTTTTTGCCACTTAAGGGCCTATTTTTTCCATGTTGATCCTGCACATACCCCATGAATATACTTAGTGGTAGATAGATTTCAAATGATTAAATAACTAGGTATTTATATGCAATTATGCTAATTTCTTGAAAAATTAGATTTCAAAATCTGACACTTGAAATTTGAATTTTGAAAGTTAAAATACTACCAATAACATATTAAAAATTGGTCCCCAACAAGATATGGGAAAAAATACACCCATGGGTGTATGGTTCCTAGGCTTATCTGCTAGTACATTCAGTGTTGAGAACCAAACATTAATTATTTGCATTTATTCAATGCTTGCAATCCTTCAAAAAGTGGTAAAAATAAGCTTTAGAATGCATAAGTTTAGAAAATTAGAGACTTGATTAGGTCCAATAATTAATGGGGAGAAATAAATGTAAAATTGTTAAGGGTGACAATATTTGACACTACATTTAGCCCCCACTTTAGTGAGTGTGAACTTATGATCAAACTCACACTAAAGTAGAGAAATATATGTCAAGAGGGGTTCAAATGTGCAAATGTTGAAGAGATGGGATAACTAAGGGTCTAGGGGGAGAGCTCAAGCCCCTAGGATCCAAGATCCCATGGTAGATGAACATAGGCACAATGGAACACATATGTATGACATGCAACAAGACAACATACACAAACACATGTTAGAAAACATGAAGATGAAAACATATGACATAACATAACATAACATATAGATGATGATAAAAAATTAAAAAAACACAATGTAAATATAATTTAAAACATAAAGAAGACACATGAAAAAACATAAAAATCAAGGTTAGTACTAAAAGATTCAATTCAATAAGGTAAAGAGACGTCGGTCTTAAATTGTCTCAAATACCAAATGTCATCTATCAAATAAATGTTAGATACCATGAGGATTGAATTCATA
This sequence comes from Sequoia sempervirens, assembly GCA_007258455.2. Lineage (NCBI taxonomy): Eukaryota > Viridiplantae > Streptophyta > Pinopsida > Cupressales > Cupressaceae > Sequoia > Sequoia sempervirens. Next base: position 113,112 of record VDFB02041116.1, read on the forward strand.
CACATCACTCATGGAATACATGGCTCCACTAGCAAGTAAGATGTATTATGCTAGGTGGCCATGTTAAAAATAGGTGCTCCTGTTGATGACCCAACAAGCTCCACTATGTTGAACTCATGAAATATCTTGCAAAAATTTACCTCAAGGTGTGCATAAAACTCACCTCAGGGGGTGCAACAAAACTCACTTTAGGGGGTGCATAGAAATCACTGTAGGGGATACAACAAAACTCACCTCAGGGGGTGCATAGAACTCACCTCAGGAGGTGCATAAAAATCACCTCAAGGGGTGCATGAAAATCACCTAAGGGGGTGCATAAATGATAATAGGATAAAGTTAAAACTCAAGGGGTGTTGTATCAAAAACATCACAAACAGGTGAATACAAAGGGGATTTTCTCAATATGTGAAAGGTCATACCTTAAGGGATATCACTCATGACATCACCACCATGAAAGGAAAAGTCATGAAAAAATAAATTCATGCCTTAGGGAATACTAGCCATAGCATTACCACCAAGGGGAATGTCATATGCCAAGAAAGGTCACACTTTTGAGGGATATCAAGCCTAATATCACCACCAAAGATACATTCACATAGATCAAGAGAGCCACACTTTCTAGAAGATGTATACTATCATCACTAAGAAGGGACTATTCTTATGCAAACAATAAGAGAAGGACTATATGCCTCCCCCTTAAAATGTTAGTGTACTTGATAAACTAAATTTCTAAGGATAAAAAGATGAATGCCTTGGTAGAAGTAATACACCTAGGAAAAGGCTACCTAACCCTTTCGCCCCCAAGCATAGGGACAAAGGTGAGCCAAATATGATACTCCTTGCAAAATGAAAGATGATTGGATAAAGCCTAGTTTATACCCTCATGAATGGTAATGAGCATGTCTTGACACTACAACTACCACATGGAAAGGAGCAAAGAAAAATGAATTCTAATGGATTATATGTTCAATTTGATCCCCATAAGGATCAAATCCTCTCAATTTCTTCTTTAAAGCATAGCATTCATCAGTAAGATTCCCAAGTGTTCTATGATACACACAATAAGACATGTTTGTACTCTTTCCTTTCTTATCTTCTAGTTCACAAATAGGTGGAAATGTAATTTTTCCTAGTTTGAGAAGTGTGTCTAAGGCTCTTTCAGTCTTAGTTATAGGATGCAAGGAATATAATTTCGTAAGTTTATACTTATTGGTTGATGGAGCAATGAATTGTTGTAAAGGTGGAGGATCTTGGTAACCTAGTCCTGTAGTATCTTCAGATGGTGTTTTTTCCAATAGAGAGGGGACTTCATGTTCATTCTTAATGTCACATCCTTGTGATACAAACAAATATAGGTTTATCAAATTGAAATGGGGGAATGTATGAGACACCTATCTTCCTATTTTCATTAGGAAAAATAGATCCCCTAGGGAAAGATTGACTTTCAAACCTTAGATGAGTCAACCTTGAGGGAGATCTTGTTGTTTTCCTTATGACTTACAATGGGGTAAATCAACCTGAAATGCACTTTTGGGAGATGAATGAAAAATACAAAATGAATGAAATTATGCAATGCAACATATGAAACCTTGAAATTAAACCTTAATCTAACAAAATCTAGAAAGGTTTAATATATTTGAGAAGGATGTGATTTTATGCACCTATCAGAAAAAGGCTATGTTGAGTGTCCTCCTAAGACTCATTCACCCAAGGGTGAATGGGTCTTGCTAGAGGGATTGAAAAAATTGCATTTGTAGCCCTCTAGTCCTATGTTTGCACTCTCGATTCCTTTGAGTTTCATAGTCAAAAATTTAGAAATAAATTTTGAAAGTGAGTTACCATGGCTAGGTCAGTGCACGATCATGGGGTTCCAAACTAGGCTCTTAAGTGGCAATGAAAATTCAAAAAAAAAAAATTGGGCAACTTGAAATAAAAATTTGAATAAGCTATTAACTGTTTGCATATGGCTTCTAGTGTTGTCATTGATGGAAACCTAATTCATTATTCTAGTCCACAGATCAGGATTTGTTCATACCAGCAGGTAGGGTAAAGAACAGAGTTTTACCGGAAGTGAGAATGAAGAACATGGTATCCAGTTAGTATGTTGATCTGTATGCTTCACCGGATTATATTTTTGAGTTGTGGATCTTGGAGAAAGTTGTTAAGCATCTATATTATCTTATTGTTAAGTTTTGTGATGTTGCATCAATTGGTGGTTAAGTTAGGAGATCTGACAGAATGATTTCCTGTCTGTTAGCTCATGGTGGCCGACTCAATGAATAAGGCATGTCATGGATGTATGAGGAGTAATTGTTTAAATGTTTCTATGATCGAGAATTTTGATTTGGGGCCACAACATAGCATTAGCCGACCTTGATGGGTATGCATCAAATATGTCATGTGGATTGAGTTGACTATTGGGAAATACTTTTATTGTGTTGAAGTTGACATATAGCAATTGAATTATTGCTAGCAGATATATATAAGGTATCGATTAGTTCATTTTGAAGTGTGAGTTGGTGCATATTTTAAATGTGCAAATAGTAGAAGGGCTATTGAGCAATTTGGAATAGTTCCAATTTAGCAAAAGAGGATTGCCATGAATTAAGGTAGAGCAGAGCAGAGAGAATTGTAGAATTAGGCAAAAGGTCCATAATCTAATATATGAGCTTCACTGGAACTGAAACTAGGCATTTGTAGATGCTACTTTCTCAGTTCAACATTTTGTTGTAATCCAAATATATTGCAAGGCAGTGAGCCTTCCTAATTTTGAGCAATGAGCTCTATGCAGTGTGCCTAAATGCATGTACATTCCCCTTTTTCTTCATACTTTTAATAGAGTATAAATTGTGGATTAACCTCCAATGTGGTTTTTCCCTTAAAAGGGTTTCCACATAAAAATCTTGGTGTTATGGTGTTTTTATTTTTTCCTTCATGTGCTTGCATCTTTACTTTTGTTTAAATTTTGTGAATGGTTTAAGAACTGAATTGTAATATAAATATTGTTGAACATTGATTCACCCCCCCTCTTATTGTTCCTTGAGTCCAACAATTGGTATCAGAGCAAGGTTCCTCTAAATAATTTTCATAGCTTGAGGTGAATTTTGAAATGCAATGGACTTTGGTGGTCTTCAACAACAACTTTTGGTGGCACTTGATGATATTGATCAGTCTAAAGCATAATTCCTAGAATTAAAAGAAAATCTTGAGGATGCTGAAAAATTCATTCAATCATTGAAGGATGAAATCAATGAGTCAAGAGAAAAGAGGAAGGAACTATGTGATCGGCTGAACCAGAAAGAAAGTAAAAACTTGGAAGATGTTCACCTGAATCAGACCTTAAAATAAATAACTAAAGAATGTGAAAAGCTTGCTAGAGACAATGTTGTTCTAAAGCTTCAGATGGAATCTATGGTGATGAGGAAAACTAAGGAGATTGAAGAAAGAAGGAAGAATGAGGAGAATCTAGCCTGGTCCTTAAAAGAAAAATCTAAAGAATGCAACAGAGTTAATAGTAGATTCATTTAGCTGGAGATTGAACTGCAACAATCCATAAATAATGAACAAGAACTTCAAAGAAAGATAGTTATTCTCAAAGATGAACTCACTATTGTAAATGAATACAAGGAGAAGTTTAATATTATTTCAGCTAGGCTTGATGATCTGACTAAAGGTCAGAAGGATGTAAATGACAAGTGAGGTCTTGGATATGAGAAGGGAGAAAGCTTAGGATTTGAACATAAGGACTCCAGACAAAGAAATCAGATGAAAAAAGGTAGAAGGTATTTGGTAAGACAACCCAATTCTCAAATTTCAATGGTTACTACTTTGATTGTAATAATTTTGGTCATATGGATTCTCGATGTAGAAGTAAAATTAATTCAAGCAGTCCATAATTTCTCGATCAGTGTTTCAACTGCAATAAGTTTGGTCATAAATCAATTGAATGCAAAAGTATGTCTGTCAGTGTAAGGAATGTTAAATGCTACACCTGTGGAAGATTTTGGCATGTTGTTATTCAATGCAGATCAAGAGAAAATCAATGGAATGAGTGGTCTAGACAAAGAAATCTTGTGTGTTACAATTGCAATATATTTGGTCACATTGTAAGATTCTACAGGAACAAAAACATGGATAGAAGAGGTTTGGTATACAAAGGAAAAATTTCATAGAAAGATGATAAAGGAAAAGGGAAAGTGATTGTGGAAGAGATAAGATATTAGATGAAGAAAACATGGGTAAGGAAGAGTGAATCTGATGAAGGAAATAAGCCCGCACCAGAAGTAGTTTTTGGTAATTCCTCTAGAAATTGATCTTAGGCCATTGGCCTAGGGGGAAGTTTGTTAAGAAAATCCTTTGTCCCCCTGTCGGTAGTTGGCACCAAAATGCATGAAGTTGTCAATAGTTGTTCTATCAGTCTACAAATGTATTGGTGATTGCATGTGTAGAAATTTGAGAAGTGGAAGGTCCGTAGATGAATTCTTCTTTTGTTGTCTGAGAAAATAGAGTATCTGAAACACCTAGGGAAAAACATTTAATGTAGTAAAAAGGTTAGGTGTACAAGTTTTAAAAATGTATTTGGAACCCTCATTTGTCACCTTGCATTGAAGAAGAATAGAAGGAGAGCTTCTACAACATAATTTCAGAGGAGTAAAGTCAATTCGGTGGTGAATTCATCAGGTATTTCAATTGCTTGTAGAATTCTTACTTAATTTGGTGCTCGGTAGAAACTTGTTCGGTATAGAAAAGAAAATGAAGTGAATCAAAGGAATTGTAAATTTGAATGAATATAGCAATAAGAAGATTAGGGATGTGAGAAATTTTTTGCTAGCTCATGAATTGAAGTGGCTTGAAGGTGTGAAACATGAAAGTTTGGACATTTGGAGTAAATTTTCTTATTTTGATAATGCGGAAGTCATTAGGTTTATCCTCAACAGATTGAATGATGATATTCTAACTCTGGATAAACCCTATTCCATTTTGAAAGGGGTGATTAAGAATCTAACTCGATTATGCAATGTTGGGGATATACCGAAAAATAAGTCGATTTAGAACAAGGAAGTTGAAACCCTAATCGAAGTAACTAGAGATCAGAGGGCTTTGATAATTTTGATGATCAAAGATCTGATAACAAGGTACATTGCCCATGGAATCTCATACAAAATATTTTTCAGAAATAGGGAAGGTGCAACTTCAGTAGGTACAGTTTACATCTCTAATAAAATGATAATGGAGGATCAAAATTTTGACCTGTGCGGATTGCTAAAAGATCAATTGATGGAAAATGTGCAACTAACAAAGGAGGAAGATTACCCCTTTAGGTTTGGCACCTTGCTCATTTTTCTTGTGATGTATTTTCTAAATTTCTTGCCACAGATCAATGATGTTGTATAGAAAGAGAATGAACTAGTTTGTAAGCATATTTTTGAACATTCTAATACTTTGGAAAATTGTGAGCAAGAGTATGCAAATTTCTTTAAGGAGTTGCTAGGGAAGTTTAGTGAAATTAGCCTTTCCATTCTAGTAAGAGCACTTGAAGTTGGACCTTCTTCTAGTGAGATGGAGAGGAAGAAGAAAAGAGCTCAAGAGATTGTTGATTACACTCCTTCGGCACACAAAACTCCAAAAATTGAAGGAAAAGGTAAATATCTAGTGGTTGTGGACATACCAGATGAAAAATATGATGAGTACACTCTATGGGATGAACTGGAATCAATTGAACCAGATGTAGTAAGGGAAAAAGGAAGCAAAGAAGAAGGTGTTTTATCCAAAGAAAATATATTGTAGCTTATTCAAGAGAAAGATGGGATGCAAAAAATTGTTGACATATGGTCTGATAGACCCTCATATGAGTAAGATCCGATTGAGAGCATTCTAAGTACTTATTTTGTGCACAATAATATTGGTGTGGAGAGTTTGGAGTATGTGTTTCTTGAAGAGATGATTGAGTGCATTAAGGAAGCCATGGTCTCTAAGTCTGAGGACAAAAAAGAGGAAGAAATAATTCTACATCTGAAGGAGCAGTTTAGGCTATCTCTTACCAAATTGAAAAATCAAATGAATGATTTTAGGAAATGCATAAATACAGCCAATAACATCTACAACTATTGTCTTTGTTGGCCTCTTGTAGTTGGGAAATACAAAGAGAAATTGGAGCAAATTGAATCTGAGTTGAACAAGATTGGTCAGGATTACATGTTTCAGGATTAGGATGGAATAGTCAAGAAAAGGATTCAAGAATTGCAGTCTGAGCATACAAAATTTATTTTCACCATAAACAACCTTGTGGACACCTTTTGGAAAGTGAAGGATTCAACCAAATGTAGATTGGAGCAATTGATTGAGGTTTTGAGAAAAGGAGAGAAATTAGAAGAGGCAATCACAATTCTAGAATATTTCATCTAGATTATAAACTAGACATATGAGAACAACAACTTGATCTTAATCATTGGGATTACACTAGAGGCTTGGATAAAATTTCTCCTGGAAATGAAAGATAAGTTCAAGATAATTTTTTGACTCAAGTAGGAGGTGTATTTCTTCAAATTTTGATCCAATTTTGAATTGGAAAAGGGGGAGATCTAAAATACGTTTGTCACTGATTTCAAAGGGAGAGAGAGAGCAGTGAAAAATGCTTTATCATTCCAAGGGGGAGTTGTGTTTTGAAATTTTGAAATTTTGAACTCTGGCAACATAATCATACTGGTTCTGACATTTAGTCATTTTTCACTAAGTGTTTCCATCAATTCCAAAAGGGGAGATTGTTGGCATATGGATTCTAGTGTTGTCATTAATGGAAACCTAATTTATTATTCTTATTTGTAGATCAAAATTTGTTCATATCAGTAGGTAGGGTAAGGAACAAAGTTTTACTAGAAGTGAGAATGAAGAACAAGACCTATCTAGTTAGTATTTCAATCTGTATGCTTCACCAGATTATCTTTTTGAGTTGTGGATCTCAGAGAAATTTGTTAAGCATCTATATTATCTTATTGTTAAGTTTTGTGATGTTGCATCAATCTGTGGTTAAGTTAGGAGATCCGGTAGAATGATTTTTTGTCTATTAGCTCATGGTGGCCAACTCAGTGAATAAGGCATGTCGCAGATGTATAAGGAATAATTGTTTAAATTTTTCTATGATCGAGCATTTTGATTTGGGGCCACAACATAGCATTAGCCGACCTTGATGGGTATGCATCAAATATGTAATGTGAATTGAGCCAACTATTGGGAAATACTTTTATTGCGCTAAAGCCGACATATAGCGATTGAATTCTTGCTAGCAGATATATATAAGGTATCAATTAGTTCATTTTGAAGTGTGATTTGGTGCATATTTGAAATGTGTGAATAGCAAAAGGGTTATTGATCAATTTGGTATAGTTCCAATTGAGTACAAGAAGATTGTCATGAATTAACGTAGAGCAGAGATGAGTGAATTGCAAAATCAAGCAAAAGGTCTAGAATATGATATATGAGCTTCACCAAAACTGAAACCAAGCATTTGTAGATGCTACTTTCTTAGTTCAAAATTTTGTTATAATCCAAATATATTGTAAGGAAGTTAGCCTTAATGATTTTGAGTAGTGAGCTCTAAGAAATGTGCCTAAATGCATGTGCATTCCCCTTTTTGTTCATACTTTTAACATTGTATAAATTGTGGATTAACCTCCACCATGGTTTTTCCCTTAACAAAGTTTCCATGTAAAAATCTTGGTGTTATGGTGTTTTGATTGTTTCCTTCGTGTGCTTGCATCTTTACTTATGTTTATATGCTATGAATGGTTTAAGATTTGGATTGTAATTTAAATATTGTTGAACACTGATTCACCCCCCCTCTCAGTGTTCCTTGAGTCCAACAATTAACATAATTTAAAAATATGTAATCTAATAGAATTTTTAGTAAATTAAATGTAGTTTCTATGATACTATTCCTCTTTTGGAAAAAAGTAAATCTATTTGGTGTGTATACCTTGGAATTTATCCTATTCTAGTGCATAAAATAACTCAAAATAGGAATGATAAAGAAAACCAAGGGCACCTCAAGATTAGCCAAAAGAGAGTGACAAAACAATAAGGAAAATAGATAACACAAGACACAAATGGTTTTACCTTCCTTGCTGTTGATGTCTCTTTGATTGGCCCTTGCTTGGAATGATATGTGTGCTCCTTGATGGCTTTTGATGTGGCTAAAATGGAAGATTTTACTATGTGCTTGGATATGAATGCAAGTGAATGTAATTGAAGGCTAGATGAGTGCATAAAATGGCAACATGTAGTTACAAAAATTCAAAGTGTTCTAAATGCCCTTGAGGAGGGGGTATTTATAGGAGAATTTGAATTCTCTATAGAATTCAATGGTCAAGATTGATCCAACAAGGTCAAGATGAAGGGATATGGGGGGTTGAGAACCTACAAGCCCTCACATCTTGACATGTGGAGGGTGAAGTGGCCAAGGGGATATGATATGGAGGTGAGTTGTCAAGAAGGTACATGAGGTGGAAAAAGGACATGCACCTTGGGGAGTGAGGAGATTTCCACAAAAAAGGATTTCTTATCCCCAAGTGGGAGTGAAAGGGACATTTAAGGAATTTTGGAATTCCTCAAAAATCTACATGGGAAAAGGAAAGGTGGATGGGAATATAAATGTGAATTAAAAATTCACATTCCTAGGATGATCTAGAGGGTAAAATGTGGGCTCCAAAAAGGTGGGACTTGGTCACATGTGGAGATTGTGACAAGTCCAAGGTTCTAGAAGCTTTGGAAGAATAGAATGTGAATTAAAAATTCACATATAAAGGAGGGGAATCTAGGACAAATAAATGTGAATTAAAAATTCAAATGGCAAAGGGGGTCAATGTCCAAAAAGGAAAAATGGGAGAATTGACCAAAAAGTGGTGTTAAATTTAGCTGATAACCTTGGTTAAGGTTGTGCAAAAATTGGATTAGGCTAATTAATGGAAGATTAGAGGCAAGTGGCAAATGTAGGAGGATGTGACATTAATCTCTGATTAAGAGGATGCACATCATAATCATGAATTAATTAAATTAATTCAGATTAGGGTGAGGTTATGGAGGATTTGACAAGGAGAGAGAAAGTGAGTAATTTTAAATTGATTTTAAATAAAAAAAAGGGGGAAAATGTCTAAATTAAATAAATTAGCGTATTTATTTAATTTAGAGAGGAATAGGGTAAAATACAAAGTATTAAATTACATACTTTACCGATATGAGACAAAAGGTGTAATATTAATTTAATAAATTAATATTAATACGATAGGTGGAAAGATAGTAAATTTAATCATATGGAAGTGATTAAATTTGGATGTCTACATTTTGCCCCTCTTTGAAATATTGTTAAAATAACAATGTTTCGAAGAAAAATAAATGTCGGGGATGAAGAAAGGAATAAGGATTGATGCCCCAGCCTGACAGAGAAGAAGGATGCCCCAGTGCTTGGTTTGAAATGGATGGAAGAAAGTGATAGGGTATGCCCCCTTGAGAGGGCAGTTGGGGAAAAAAGGAGGTGCCCCAGATGACATCTCAATAGAAAGAAATGGAGGAGACTGTTGGATGGAGGGAAAAAAATTAAGCAACTTTTCCTTTTGAACGAAGTTGATTGGACGTACGGTGTGCGAATGGCGGCTTCGAGAAGTTAGGGATTAGTTGGAGGAATAAAAGGTTAAATAAAAGGTAAAAAGTACATTTTAGGGAGAAAGGGTTAAAAAGGTAATTTGAAAAATTACCTTAGTCATTTTCACTCAAGCAAGTGAGGAAAGAAGGAAGAAGAGAGATAGGAGATGGAGCAATCATGCCGCAGGACTACGACACCGAGATCGTGCACCAAGCCGATGAGCTACGGAAACGATGGACCCACTTTGCGGTGCCCCGCAAGGTGAGTACGAGAACCGATGTTATTTATTTTGAAAATTTTGAACATTTATGAAAACACGTGAAAAAGGGGGCATATGGGTTTTGTAGGTGGGAGTAAATGAAAAAATGGGTAGTTGATAAAATTAAATTAAATTAAAAAAAACCATAAAATTTTGGGGGGACAGGGGCAAACCACCACGCCACAGTGGGGCGTGTGTGCCCCCATGGGTGGGGTGCATACACCCCAGGCGGCGGGGCGTAGACGCCCCGCTGGGGTGGAGCCACCCCGGATGGCGGGGCGCGACATGCCCCGCCAGATCAGGGGCCGCCCCAGCCGCGGGGCGGTTCCGCCCCCATAACTCAGGGTGGATATGCCCCGAGCTAGTAACCGCCCCGTAGGGGCGGTTGCACCCTAACAGGGTGGAACCGCCCCACAGGGGCGGACACGCCTCAAAGGGGCGGACACACGCCAAGAGGACAAAGGGCGGAGCTACCCGAGGGAGAGGGGAAGAAAAGAAAACAAGAAAGAAGGATAGGGCAAGGAAGAGACAAGCTTGATGGTAGGGTAAAAAGGAGGACGAGGGGAGAATAAAAGTAAAGATGTGCCGAGGTCAGAAAAAATTATGTACTGATAAATGGTTGATGTGGATGCAGAGTTTAGTGTGGATACGGACGCACGAGCGACGGTCAGAGGTACTGACAGCAGCGTTAGGAGCGATGACGGGTGTGGATCTGCGGCCTTGGAGCATGTAGAACTAATGCATTTTCTAGAGGTACCAGTGCTGAGGGCGCATCGAGCGATGCTGACGACCCTAATAGAGAGATGGAGTTCAGAGACATCAACATTTCGGCTGCTGACGAGAGAGGTTACGGTGACGCTGTAGGATGTATGGCACATCCTAAAGCTGCCGATATCAGGGATTTTGTTGAGTGATGTGGTGTCGAGGGGGGCCGAGTTGAGGCAGACTATGACAGTATTGTTTGGGCACGTTGCCTTGCCATTGCAGGGTCAGCAGTTGGATGTAGATGGATGCCTGATAGTGGGAGTACCAACGTTGCCTTTATTTTTAGTCGGGTTGATGAGTGGGGTATTGCTGCCAGATCGTAGTAGGTGGTATTGCAATTTGTGATTTATAGAGCCGATCTGACACATTGTGGAGTGGCGAGAGGGACATATTGCATGGGGTGCATGTGTACTAGCCCAGTTGTACAGAGAAATGCATCTGATTTGTTATCGAGAGGTGGTGAGTTTGACACACATGATGTTGCTACAGGTGTGGGCATGGGAGCACATTATGGAGACTAGACCGATTGTTGTGCAGGAGGGACAGGTGGATACTACCGAGCCACTGGCATGGAGATATGGAGAGGGGAGGGGTTGGGTTATTTGTTATAGGTGGGTGGTAGATGTGGAGGTATGGAGGAGGAGGATAGATGATTTGGAGGAGGGAGACATAGTTTGGCGACCATATATGCGACGACGCTTCAGGGGATGGAGAGAGCAGACTGCGAGACAAAGTGGGTATTTTATGGCGCAGTGTGTCCTGATTGGGATTCTTCTGCGGATAGTGGAGATGCACTGGCCAGATAGGATGTTGAGACAGTTTGGGCAGACACAGGATATTCCTAGTCCACCAGTGATGTTTTGACGGCTTACCAGAGAGCGACCATGGGGGCGTACAATTAGCCCCACAGCAGCCAGAGCATCATGGGCAGCGACAGTGCAGGTTCCCTACCCTAGGAGATATGCGGGAGAGGAGGATGCAGGAGTGACAGCGCGATATGTCGGGTGGTTGCATAACCACCTATGGGAGAGGATTACACCGTTGGTGTTGATTGTAGGAGCGATCAAATTTGGATTAGAGGATGAGTGGTGTGGGGTGAGAGAGGGAGGACATCCTAAGCCAGAGATGGGAGGAGAGAGGATGGAGGCAGTGGGACAGGCAGGTAGGAGGAGGAGGAGAGGGACCAGGGGGAAGCAGAGGAGGGTGAGAGAGGCGATACGACAAGAGAGGAGGAGAGTTCCAGAGCTGGATGCAGGAGGACAGGAGGGGAGGAGAGATCTAGAGCCATATGTAGGAGGACAAGAGGGGTCAAAGGTAGAGATGATACATGTAGTGGAGGGTAGAGGGTGCCGACAGACTGGCATAGGGGGCAGAGTACGTCAAAGGAGGGTGTTGGTACGGGCGGAGCAAGGAGAGGAGAGACAGCCGGATCGAGGTCAGGAGGAGATAGAGGTCAGGGGGCAGCCAGAGTTGCTGGCAGGCAGGAGGTGACTGATGAGGGTATAGACCGTGACAGGGCATGAGGGTGCCTGAGAGGATACTAAGGCCAGGAGTCAGCTAGAGAGGGTGAGGAGTGGGGGTCAGCAGAGGGGAGGGCAGGAGCCTCTTGTCGTAGAGATAGGGGAGAGTGAGGATGAGGAGCAGTCAGAAATAGGAGAGCCGAGGAGATTGATGAGAGTGGGGAGGCATGGTCAGCCACGGAGAGTGCGAGTCTGTCCTTCCATGAAGGACTTGGGGGATCACCAGGAGGAGGAGGCGAGGGGGAGCGATGATGGTATGGAGATAAATGGGAATGTACCGGATATAGATGTTTTGGATGTAGAGCCATTAGCAGTGGTTCTTGTCATATTCTCAGGGGACGAGATTGTTCAGTCGAGAGGTACTGTGGAGAGTCTTCAGAATATGGGTCAGAGGTTGAGGGTGACAAAGGCATAGGTGATCGGACTTAGAGCTGAGCTATTAAGAGCACCGGTAGAGAGAGTTTTGATGGAGTTGATGTTGAGAGAGAGGGAGGTACTGCGGGCTGACATGTAGGGGCTACGAGATGAGTTAGCTGCGGTCAGTTGGGACCGGGACAGACTAGAGAAAGAGACTATTATATTGCAGGCCAGAGGGGCAGCAGTGGGGATGACTGTATCAGCAGGGAGTGGGTTGCAAGTGGGTGATCTCCGGCAAGAGCGAGATGAGTTACAGGACAGAGTGTTTTGCTTAGAGAAAATGGTGGGAGAGATGGGGGTGATGCGGGAGAGAGAGAGGCAGGCGGGGGAATAGGTTCAGATTATGCAGGTGGAGAGAGATGTAGCATGGGCACGAGTACAGGCAATGGAGGCAGAGAGGGATACAGTGCAGGTGTGAGTTCAGGTGTTGCAGGGTGAGCAAGATGCAGCACTGTCGAGAATCCAAGAGTTGCAGGGGGAGAGGGATGGGGCAGTGGTTCAAGCACAAACTACACAGAGAGAGAGAGATGTTGTAGAGAGGCAGATGCAGATACTGCAGGGGGAGCAGGATGTGGCAGTGGCACAGTGGCAGTCTATGCAGGGCAGCGATGTGATAGGGGGATATGCATGGATTACAGAGGGAGAGGGATGCCACAGTAGCCAGAGCGGTAGCTGCTGAGGAGATGAGAGATCGGATGCAGGTAGAGATGGCACAGTTATGCCTATCCCAGGAGGCCTGGGAGCAGGAGAGGAGGATGATTACGAGGGATCGGGACAGGTATCGACATGAGTGGAATTCTGCTCGGGTCCAGGTTGCAGAGAGAGAGGATAGCATGAGAGAGGCAGGTTTTTGGATGGCTGCATATTATGATGCAGTTCCTGATCCGGCTCAACAGAGATTCTGTTATACTAGGCAGACACCCCAGATGTCAGTGCCATCGCAGTCATTGGGAACATGGACTCGTGGTTACAGTGATTCACTAGGTGTGTCACTAGGCAGTGGAGCAGGACCTGAGTCTCCACAGAGATCAGATGTGGGGAGTTCATTTGGGAGGTGACAGGCTACTGAGTTTTTGACAGATGCTGGATGTAGTGTGTAGGATTTGCGGATAGAGATCAGAGATGTACTATATCTCTGGATTATGTATTTTGTCATGTGATGGAGATATGTATGATGGACATGTGACACATGTTATATTATTTTGATATGAGACAGTTCTTATTGACACCATGTAGTATGTTTCTGTTTATGATGGATGATTATATGCATGGTATTATTTGTTTATGTGGATGAATGTGTTATTTATGCTCATGGGTTGACTTATTTATGTTTTATATTTATGATATGAGATGTTCATGTGGATGAGTAGATATATGTATTTATGGAATATGGATAATTTTATTGATGCATGGTAATGTGATGCGCATGGTGATATGTTATGTGTACCTATGGGATCTATGATGATTTATATACATGAATGCCTAGTTGACTTATTTGTCATGTATGTGTGTATGATGGGTTTTGTATGAACATTTTATGTATGCAAGATGTGATATATTATGCGTCTAACACTTTGTGATACAGGTGGCGATGTATGTATGGATCTAACGTATGGTGATGCAGGTGGTGATGGATATATGGTCCTAACACGTAATGCAGGTAACACACGGCCATAAGTTCCAATAAGAATTGACAATGTAATGGGAGGTGGGTATGTGGTGATGGATGTAATTTGGCATCTGTCAAAAGGTATCAGTATCCTGAGAAGAATGGAAGAGAATGAGGGAAAGTATTTGCACAACCAAAACCATAGGGTGAGTGTTAATGCAATGATTATGAAAATGCAATCCTAACTCAATTTTGCCATCTTTGGAGCACTGGTTTTTGCTATAGCATAAGACATGATCTACCAAGGTATGGAGGACTGAGGTAGATTAGTGTCTAATGCATGAGACAAACATGCCAAACAAGAAAGCTATCCCAATACCCCAAAGTCACGAAGACCTTGTTTGGGTCCGGTACTAGGATAACCACAAACACAAAAGGATGTCCCAACATAACACAAGACCTCAAGGATCTTGGTGGGTACTATGTGGGACAACCAAGAAGACACAATCAAAGAAAAGATCAAGATATGCCCCTATGTGGACCAATCGAAACACGTCATAATATGATGGATTATGGCGGCCTTGATAAGTGATGATAGGGAGCCCAAATGATAAACAAAAACCAAAAGCATCAAAAAGATCACAATCAATTTCAAATGTCCATTGCCATAGGATCCAGGGGATAGATCGAATCGATGAGGTTTGTTAGGAAGGATATATCATGTTAAGACCTATGATGGATACTAAGCTAAAAGATCGGTATGATAAAGGATATTCAAAATTGATTAGATCCGTTGGTACACATGGGTTTTGTTTGTGAAGGACCAACTAGATAAAGGCATAACTTGATGTCAAAATAAAAGGGAGACAAGACACAACCTAAAGACCTAGGGGCTCGGGGGGCGATCAGAGATTAGCCTTGCCTATGTGAAAGCGCAGAGCCCTTGTAGTTCATGGAAAAAGACCATGGATAAAGCAGACATAAGACAATGGTGACCGGTGATGGACACAAGACGTGGCCGACAAATGCCCCGAGGGAGGATCAAATGACCAACCTTGCCTACGTGAAAGCGTAGGGGCAACGTAATTCGACAAAAAGACCATGGATAAAAGGGAAAAGGGACTAGTGAAAATGAAGTGGTGGAGGACCAAAACAAAGTTGATCCAAAAATTCCCCAGGGGTAGATCGAGTGATCAGCCTTGCCTACGTGACAACGCAGGGGCAACGTAGTTTGACAAAAAGATTAAAATGACGCAGGAGGATGAGACCTAAATGGAGACCGACACAATGGATGGTTCTACATGATGACACAGACTGACCGACAAAGGGAAACAAAAGACATAAGCTCAAAGTGGGATATAAAGAAGCTCAGGATGAGGGATAGGTAAGGTGGATCATCCAGTGCTCAATTAACAAATACCAAACGGCCTAGGCTGATGTGGGTGGGGATGATAAGGCGGATGATAACATAAAATAACTAGGATGCTAGGTAGATAATGATTGAGCCCTTTACGGATGGCTCCTATTGACAGGTTTTCACCATCCATACTTATCCAAGGTGCCACCAAGAGGTGGTTTTCACCATAGGACGGATTTATTTCTCTTTACTATTTTTTTTTTGTCACTTTTTTAATTTTTTGATTTTTTTTTAATTTTTGATTTTTTTTTTTTTTTTTTTGATAGGGTAAATCAAGCAGACTTAAGAGTAGAAACTTTTCAGATGGAGAATATTGATAGGTTTTTCAAGGGGATCTCCTTCTAGAGTAGTCAACTTGTAGGCTCCAGATCCATATTTGGCAGTGATGATATACGGCCCTAGCCAGTTTGCCTCAAATTTGCCTTTCTTGTCACGGTCTTGCTGAGTGCGTTGGTTTTCTTTGAGGACAAGTTCACCAACCTGGAAGTGCTTGGGGTGGACCTTTTTATTGTAATGAGGTTTGAGACGATTCTGGTATACTTGTAGGTGATCATAGGCCCGTATTCTTCATTCATCCAGTAGCTCTAGCTGTGCAAGCCGTGCAATGCGAGCATCTTCTTCGCTGATCAGGTTCTTTAAAGAAATTCTCAATGAGGGGATCTCAACTTCGATTGGCAAGATAGCTTCTGCACCGTATACTAAAGAGTAAGGGGTGGCGCTTGTTGGGGTACGGATGGATGTGTGGTATGCCCAAAGGGCGGGATGAATGTGAAGGTGCCAATCTCGTCTAGTGTTCTTGACAACCTTTTTTAGGATGCAGATGAGGGTCTTGTTGGTTGCTTCTGCCTGACCATTACCCTGAGGATAATAAGGCATCGACCAATGATGCTGAATATGGAAGGTGTCACAGAGGTGTTTCATAGCTTGGTTTTTAAACGGCTTTCCATTATCAGAAATGATGGTGGATGGGATACCATATCTGCAGAGAATATGGTAGAGGATGAATTTAGAAATCTGAGTACCAGTGATTTGTGAGAGTGGCATTGCTTCCACCCATTTGGTGAAGTACTCAGTTGCGGTGATGATGAATGTATGGCCGTCGAATGATAGTGGGTGAATCTTGCCAATCAAGTCGAAACCCCATTGAGAAAATGGCCAGGGTGCTAGGAGAGGCTGAAGATCTTGTGCTGGAGCATGGATCAAATCTGCATGCTGTTGGCATGGAAGGCATTTCTTCACAAATTCGCAAGCATCATGCTCCAGTGTAGGCCAATAATATCCAGCTCGTAAGAACCTTTTGGCCAGAGCCATACCATTTGAGTGAGCCCCACAAATACCACCATGTACTTTCGTTAGTACCGTTTGGGCCTCGGTCTCATTCAGACATCTCAGGAAGATTCCATCATACCCACAACGATAAAGTGTATCACCAACGATAATGTATCTGGATGAACGATGGATAAAGGATTTACGTTGGTTACGTGTAAGTTCAGGGGGTATGGTATTATCACAGAGGTAAGTGAATATGTCTTGGTACCACGAGGAGGTGGGACCTACAATATCGCACACCATGTCAGTTTCGGGAACATCATATGTAGGGATTAAGAGTTGTTCAACAAGGAACTCACACTTGTTCCAATCCTTGGGCATGTCAATCAAAGAACCAATGGTGGCCATGGCATCTGCTGCTTTATTCTGTACCCGAGGGATTTGCTCAAACTGTATGGAGGTGAAATATTTCTTGAAATCGTCCACCATGCGTTTATAGGGTAATAGTTTATCATCCTTTGTGAGGAATTCATCATTAACTTGTCTGATAACCAGCAAGGAATCCCCAAAGACTTTCAAATGTGTTATGTGCCACTGTTTTGCAATTCTAAGGCCGATGAGAAGAGCTTCATATTCTGCCATATTGTTGGTACAAGGAAACGCTATCCTGAATGATTTTGGGATGTAGTCACCTTGAGGGGTGACTAATAGAATTCCTGCCCCAGATCCATTATGGGTGTATGAGCCATCGAAATATAACATCCAAGTCGGTGCTTCTGTCACTGTGTAGATTTCTTCATCCAGGAATTCAGTGTCTAAGGGGTAAGCATCTGCCAATGGTGCTTTGGCTAATTGATCAGCAATAACTTGTCCTTTTATAGCTTTGCGCTCTACATACTCTATGTCAAATTCACTGAGGAGCATGACCCATTTGGCCATGCGGCCAGTCAAAGTGGTCCTAGATAACAGATACTTCAAGGGATCAATTTTGGCGACTAACCTGACTGGGTGACTGAGCATGTAATGGTGGAGCTTCTGTGTACTGAAGACTAGTGTGAGGCACGCTTTTTCCATAGGGGAATAATTTAACTCATAGCCAACTAGTGTTCGGCTGATGTAGTAGATTTCCCTTTCCTTGAGTGACACATCATACTGCGCCAATAATGCCCCCAGTGCGACCGAGGTAGCAGAGATATAAAGTAGGAGGGGTTTTCCTGTAATAGGCAGCATCAAAATCGGTGGATGAGCTAAATATTCCTTTATTTTATCAAAACCCATTTGACACTGTGGAGTCCATTGGAAGGTGGAATCTTTCTTCAAAAGATGGGTAAATGGCTGACATTTATCTGTGAGCTGGGCTATGAACCGACGGATGGACTACATTTTCCCCTGGAGGCTCCTTAACTGCTTTAGATTGTGTGGAGGTGGCATATCCAGGATAGCCTTTACCTTGGCAGGATCAACTTCAATACCTCTGCAAGAGACTATGAAACCCAGCAATTTCCCTGACATGACCCCAAAGACACACTTTTTTGGATTTAGCCGCAACTTATAATGCTCTAACCACTCAAATATCTTTTTTAGAATGGCGGGATGTTCTGCTCATGTTTTGGACTTCCCTAGTAGGTCATCAACATAGTCTTCCATGATGATATGGATGAGGTCATGGAAGATAACCGTCATGGCTCTCTGATATGTTGCCCCTATGTTTTTTAGACTGAAGGGCATAACATTGTAACAAAAGGTGCCCCAGGGAGTTGTGAAAGCAGTTTTGTGTTGGTCTTCAGGTGCAATTCGAATCTGGTTATAATCGGAGAATCCATCCATAAGGGATAACATCTCATGTCCTGCTGTTAGGTCGACCAACATGTCAATATTAGGAAGAGGTAAATCGTCTTTTGGGCAAGCTTTGTTGAGATCCCTAAAATCTGTGCAGACTCGAATGTCTCTGTTGGGTTTGGCAACTGGAACTATATTGGAGATCCATTCAGAGTAGTCAATTGGTTTGATAAAACCCGCATCTAGTAACTTCTCCAATTCCTTCTTAACCAACAATGTGACTTGTGGATGCATCTTACGGCGTTTTTGCTTGACAAGCTTGGCGTCTGGGTGAATGTCTAAGTGATGAACCACTAAAGTAGGGTCTAAGCCTGGCATGTCTAAGTATGACCAGGCAAAGTTGATGATTCCTTCTCGGAGTAGCTGCACAAAGACCGGATACTCTTGTTCGGAGAGTGACTTGGCTACATAGGTGATCTTCAGACTTTCAGTAGTTCCCAAATTAACTTCTTGCATCTCTTCAATCATGATAGATGATCTGGTAGATAGCTGAGTTCCTATAAGGGGAAGATGAACATCTCCATCTTCTAGTGCCTCTTCGAGGTTTTCGCCTTCAGATGCATCCTTTATTTTTACTTTTGCCAGGTCAGGAAGTGCCTCAAGGAGGTTTTCACTAAATGACCGCTTTTTATTTTTCTTACTTTTACTTTTGCGACTGGAGTGTTCATCCTCCCCCAATCCCATAAGGTTGACGTACGTGTCTGTAGACATACTAACAGGTGTGGTGTTATATATGTCCCAATTAATGAGTTCAAGGTGACGAAGGGATAGGCTGATGGTGCAAATGGATAGGCATTCAAGCATGGATGACAAGTCAGTGTGCTCGACATCATCGTACGCATGTATGATGGATTCCTCCTCGGGTATGTCTGCCAATGAACCATCGTCCATGGTGATACCATTGGAAGTATTAGATGATGTTGCGAGGCTTTTCTGTTTGTTGTCATACCCAATTCCTACCTTCTTTGGTAACTGCGGTGTATCAATGGGTTGCAATCGCCCTTGTTCCTCTTTACCTAGGCCTCTACCTTGGTAGTTATGTTTTTCCACGAACTTTGTTGGCCAAGCATACTTTTCCTGAAAATATTTCTTTAGAGGAGTTTTTGGTTCGGGCTCTTCTCGGTAGACCCATTGACTTATGTCTTCCTCTGGTGCATCGACCTTGACACTCGGAGATATGAAGGTGGTAGTAGGAATGTTTTTACCTCTGAAGATGATGATCTTGTCTTCTTTTTGTGTAGTGTGTGAAGGTGGCATGGTGGCTACATTGAGAGTCGTATGCATTTCATACTCACCGCACCCTTTGTCAATGATCTGGACTCTAGTGACTGAAGGATTAGTGGCAGAGGATGGAGTGGTGATCACGATGGATGATGGATTAGAGGATGATGACTGTGATGCCCCCATTTCAACCCCAGGACAATAATGTAAATGGGGAAAAGATGCTTCTAAAGCGCGGCAGTACTCGAATGGTTGGGGATCGACATAGATGGTGACCTCTTGTCTATTGACTAGGAATTTGAGGCATTGATGGTAGGTGGAGGGTATGGCTTGCATAGCGTGGAGCCATGGATGGCCAAGGAGGAGATTATACGGTAAGTCCAGATCAAGGACATGACAGGTAATATATTGGAGCACAGGTCCCACTTGGATAGGAAGACTGATGATTCCTTCTAAATTTCTCTTTGCATTGTCATAAGCTTTGATTGTAATGATCTGGTTGCTTAGGTCCGCTTGAGTATACCCTACCTATTTTATGAATTTCAAAGTACATAAATTGAGGGCAGAGCCATTATCTACCAAGACCCTTTTTATTTTATGATGGGTGACTATGACTTTGATATGTAGGGGGTGGTTGTGATTGACATCGATATTGGGCATATCATCTTGGCTGAAATGGAGGTGATGAGACAAAGCCAAGTGTCCCACCAAAGCTTGGAATTGTGTGGGGTCGATGTCATTTGGTACATGGGTCTCCTGCAAGGCTCTATTGAGGATCTCTTGATGTACCAGGGAAGACTTAAGCAAATCCAAAATGGATATATGAGTAGGGGTCTTCGTTAGGTGATCAAGGATGTTATACTGAGGGTTCACAGGAGTTGGTTGGGTGGGTGTAGAGGCTGTAGGGATGGTGATGCGGGCTCGTCATGTAGTAACAGCACATTGAGGGTCTTTGGCTTTAACGTGTATCATGGATACTTGGGGTTCCCCTTGCTCAATGTAATGAATAACACCTTCATAATTAAAGGGTGCATTCTTGTAATTCACATTATTAGTGCTATTGTTTTGAGGATTACTATTGGAGGTGCTAGGACCCTTACTATGGTTTGGGAAGGCGTTTTGCTAGATTTGCAGTTGAGCATTGGACGACGAAGGTTGACTAGGGTCAACCTTTATATCTCCTCGATCGATGAGATCTTGGACATAATTTTTTAAACCCTGACACTTATTCAAAGAGTGTCCCTTGATTTTATGAAAGTCATAATATTTATTTTCTTTAAACCATGTCGGCTTGGGTTTGGACTCATCAAATGGTTTGGTGACAGGGTATGTGATGGGGTAATTGATTTGAAACATTTTATTAAAAACAACACTCAAGGGTTCACCCAATTGGGCGTATTGACGTTTGGTGTTCCCTTGATTTTTTTGGTTTGACTGTTGAGGGGGACGAGGTGCCCCCTGTGGTACAGATATGGCATTGGGTATAGACTGTTGTTGCCCTTGGGATGCATTAGCCACTTGGACATGTTTGGTGTCAGTCACTCCATCGTTGACCGCATTCTTGTTTTTGTTCCAGAATCGTGGTTTATCTTCAAATGACCTTTCTTTATCATAGCTATGTATTTTGATGTGTCCTTTGGCAATAAGGGCACGTTCAAGGATAGGTCCCTTTTCCACTATCTCGGTGAAAGTGGTGACACAATGTAGTCTAAAATTGTGGGCCATGTCAGGATGAGAATTTTCCATGAAAAGGGTGACCATGTCTTTTTCTTTCAAAAGATTTTTCATTCAACTGGCTAATGGACGCCATCATTGGAGGTAGTTGGTAAAGGTCTCTCCATCACGTTGTTTCTCTTTCAGGAGATCTAAGGTGTCTGTATCCTTTCACAAATTGAAAGAGAAGTAGGATACAAACTTTTCTGATAAGTCTACAAAAGTTTTTATAGACCCCTTTTCGAGAGTCATGAACCAATCTAGGGTATGGCTTGCTAGGCTTCATGGGAACAAGTGCAAGAGATAGTTATCACTATACATGACTTCTTGACACTATGAATAAAACTCTTGCAAGTGAGCCTTGGGGTCCTTGTCTCCCTTGTATTTGTCAAATTTTGGAATCTCAAAATGTTTAGGAAATGGGATCAATGAAATGGAGGGATCAAACGAATATGGGCATATATCTTCAAATTTAAATGATTGTTTTGTAGCCCCAACTTGAAGATCCTTAAGTGCAGCTTTGATTTCCAACAAGTCTGAGCTAGCTGGTGGCAGGTTGGAGGGATATTGATGATAGAATGATGAAGGATCCTGCTAAAAGGGTGTCGGATTGCTGAGATACAGGTTTGGATGATTGGATGATGACATGGCTTGCTAGTAAGATGGGGGATTTTGTTGATACGGGGGCTATTTTTGTGGGGCATAATATGGATTTGTTGGGTAAAAGTGTGGGGTAGGTTGTTGAGGAACTTGGACAGGACATTGTGTGTTGACTTGTTGGTATTGAGGATATTGTTGTGATTGTCGGGGAAATTGTTGTTGGTTGTGGTAGTAGTAGTGTTGGGGAGGTTGTTGTGGTGTCGAATGTTGTATGGACTGAGGTGGGATATTATGTTGTGGTTGAACCTTTAGATGCAAAAGGGATGTGAGAAAGGGAGATATGGTTTGGGCAGTAGGTTGAGATGGATTGCCTTGTGATTGGCAGGATGGTTGTTGTGAGGAGGCCAAAGCATTGTGTATAAGTTGTTGCAGATGAGATGGCGGAGGTAGCGTAGGCGTATTTTGTAGAGGGGTTGTTGGGTACTGCTCAGAATGTTTAGCTAGGGTGTGCCTTGTGGAGGTAATTGAGGCAGAATGATAGATTGGTGAAGCTGTTGAGGTGCTATATTGGTGGTCCCAGGAGGCGAAAGCGATGTGGCAAAGGAGGTGCCCCCAATGTTGATTGGAGGTTGGTTGGAAGGAAGGGGTGTTGTTAACGTTAATGGAGGAGGTTGTGGAACACTTTGTGGCATGCCGTAAGCAAAAGGATTATTGGGATCAGGCACTTGAGGTCCACCTATAGCTGAGGTCGAAGCATGTGGGGGATAATTAACCTGATAAAGAATAGCATTGCCAAATTTAGGTTGATGCCAACCCTCGACTGGAGGAACATTAGAGAAGTATGAACCTTCGGGCGCATTTTGGGACTCTTGGAGTACATTAGATGGGGGACCCTTATATTTGGACAAGTCAACATTGGAGGGGGGTTTAACACCCTTCTCAATGAGATGGGCCAAGATTTCTTCCCCATGTTTCTCAAGCAAACGGTCGGTCATTTGCACATTGGCGGGATTACTAAAATGTTCCTCAAGTGTGAGTTCAGGTTGATTAACCATACTCTCTTCTCCATGTGGTGAATTATTCTGATTCTCAGTGTTAGAGTGCGATGAAGTACCATTATGAGGATCATGAGGGACATTGGTACCCTTGTTAGGATCTGATGAGATGTTGATTATATTTTTGGGATCTTCAGGGTTGTTTGATTGGGCATTCTGAGCTTGATGGTCAGCCATTTTCTTTGCCTGTGAACGGGTCTGAATGGGCATGCAAATGCGGGATGAGCGGATTAATGCCTTTGTCAAATAATTGGATTGAGATTGGATAAGGTGCGATTTGGATGGGGTTTGGATTTGGATTAGATGTTGTTGGGATATATTGGATCGGATTGGATTTCGATTGGATTGGATTTGGATTTGATTGGAGTAGGCTTGCTTGGTTTAGATTTGATTAGATTTTGAATTGGATTTGGATTTGATTGGATTTGATTGGATTTGATTGGATTTGGATTTGATTTGATTAGATTGGATTTGGATTGGATTGGATTTGATTGGATTGGATTCAATTGGATTTGATTAGATTGGATTGGATTTGATTTGGATTTGGATTGGATTTGGATTGGATTGGATCTGGATTTGATTTGATTGGATTTGATTTGATTGGATTGAATATAGACTATTGGATGGTAAGAGATGAGAGGGAGACCTTGAGTTTGATCAAAGGAAGTTACCCTTAATAACCAAGAGCTTTAATTGATTAAGAGGGTGATTATGACACCGAATCCACCTTATGCTAGGAATGGATTGATTGGGCTGAAGATGATAACTTACGCCACCGAATTCGCCTCAAGATGGAGGCAAATTGATTGGGGTTGAAGTTAAAGACTAATAATCAAGTTCAAGCGCTATGGTCAATTTGGGTAACTGCTTTGTAATACAAGGTTAGGATGGTTTGGTTATGGGTGGTGTTTGGAGATGCAAATAGTAAGAAATTATTGGTGGATTAGGGAGAAATTAAAATGAATGGGGGGTTAAGGATAATTATGGAGAATGTATGGGGATTTAAAATAGTTAAACAGGAGTTTTTTGAAGGTTTAAAGTGACAAAATGAAGGCTTGGGATGATGAGGTAATGGTTGGGAATGGTTAAATGATAGTTTAGAGGCTAAATGGATTCAAATGGGGTGATTTCGGGTGTTTAGGAGGGAAAATTCACCCTTCAACAGCAAACCAAGGGCGTAATCACCTTTCTGCGATAAAACAGGGGCATAATCACCTTTCTGTAGTAAAACAGGGGTGTAATCACCTTTTTGCGGTAAAACAGGGGCATAATCGCCTTTTTGTGGTAAAAACAGGGGCGTAATTGCCTTTCTACGATAAAAACAGGGGCGTAATTGCCTTTCTGCGATAAAACAGCGGCTTGGTTTGATGCAAATGACTATGGCAAAGACTTTAAAATGACAATGATAAGGCCAAATCGTCAAAAGTTCACTAGTTTCTCACAAGAAAGCACTCTCAAGCAAATACAACCCTATGATTAGTGTTAAGGGTATGGCCAAAGTGGTCTTAATCTAGGATGCACAAGGTATCTAGGGAGTCCTCGATATACTCTCAGTACGTGAGGCACAACTGTGAACACCCTGTCACAAGTGTGAGTCGGGAACCCCAGTGAGATACTGAAGGGCTCAGACCAACTCTTCACGTCTATCTAGGTATCACCCTAGCTTCGACACTCTGCCAATTACGACATGACTGGATTGGGGTATAGCTTTCGCTCTCCCCCCTTTGTATACCCCGCCGGTATGCGTGGTCGGAATCATCCCTTGGGGTGATGAAATTCTCAAGCAGGTCCTACTATAAAGAAAGCACTAACCATTTCCAACTACTCCCCAAGCTAACACGAAGTGCAAGGGGAAAGCGAAAATAAGCTAATGCTCCCTTCGGGTAACACAAAAAGACAAGCATGGCAAGCAACGAATATTACTCCCTCTAATTAAACTATGTTCTTAGATTAATGCAAATAGCAAGGATAATTTTTAAAGAAAATTTTGAGCAAAATAGATAACCCTGCAAGCAAATATTAGATATTTTATCCCGCTTTCTCCATCAACCTCACAAGAATATGCTACAAAAAGTTAGCACAAAACACATGTATCTTTGCAAGAACAATGTTAATGAGAGCAATAGCAAATAAATCTGCAGCCAAAATAATAATTTCACCTTCCAAGGGGCGCAGTCGCCCTTTTGCAGCAAAATAGGGGCATAATCGCCTTTCTACAGCAAAACAGGGGCATAATCGCCTTTCTACAGCAAAACAGGGGCGTAATCGCCTTTCTGCAGCAAAATAGGGGTGTAATCCCCCTTCTGTAGTAAAAACAGGGGCGTAATCACCCTTCTACGAAAAAGTGAGCACAAATTTTAGACAAGTTGGGCGCACACGCCCTTCTGTAGAAAAGTGTTAGCCAAAAAATGAAGTTTTAGCCCAGGTGGGCGCACACGCACTTCTGCAGAAAAGTATTAGTAAAAAAGTGAAGTTTCGGCCCAAGTGGGTGCACACACCCTTCTGCAGAAAAGTGTTAGCAAAAAAGTGAAGTTTCAGCCCAAGTGGGCACACACGCCCTTCTACAGTGAAGTGTTAGCAAAAAAGTGAAGTTTCAGCCCAGGTGGGCGCACACGCACTTCTGTAGAAAAAGTATTAGTAAAAAAGTGAAGTTTCAGCCCAAGTGGGCACACACACCCTTCTGCAGAAAAGTGTTAGCAAAAAAGTGAAGTTTCAACCCAAGTGGGCGCACACGCACTTCTGTAGAAAAGTATTAATAAAAAAGTGAAGTTTCAGCCCAAGTGGGCACACACGCCCTTCTGCAGAAAACTATTAGTAAAAAAGTGAAGTTTCAGCCCAAGTGGGCGCACACGCCCTTCTGCAGAAAAGTGTTAGCAGAAAAGTGAAGTTTCAGCCTAAGTGGGCGCACACACACTTCTGCAGAAAAGTGTTAGTAAAAAAGTGAAGTTTTAGCCCAAGTGGGCGCACACGCCCTTCTACAGAAAAGTGTTAGCAAAAAAGTGAAGTTTCAGCCCAAGTGGGCACACACGCACTTCTGCAAAAAAGTGTTAGTAAAAAAAAAGTGATTTTCAGCCAACGTGGGCGCACACGCCCTTCTGCAGAAAAAACAGGGGCGTAGTCGCCCTTCTGCGGTAAAACAGGGGTGTAATCACCCTTCTGCGACGTGTTCCTACAAAAACCTCAACAACAGCAAATGTAAAGTATAGGAACCCGTTTGTGGGTCCCATCGGGCGTGCTAGAAATATATACCTTGGAATTTATCCTATTCTAGTGCATAAAATAACTCAAAATACGAATGATAAATAAAACCAAGGACACCTCAAGATTAGCCAAAAAAGAGTGACAAAATAATAAGAAAAATAGATAACACAAAACACGAATGGTTTTACCTTCCTTGATGTTGATGTCTCTTTGATTGGCCCTTGCTTGGAATGATATGTGTGCTCCTTGATGGCTTTTGATGTGGCTAAAATGGAAGATTTTACTATGTGCTTGGATATGAATGCAAGTGAATGTAATTGAAGGCTAGATGAGTGCATAAAATGGCAGTATGTAGTTACAAAAATTCAAAGTGTTCTAAATGCCCTTGAGGAGGGGGTATTTATAGGAGAATTTGAATTCTCTAGAGAATTCAACGGTCAAGATTGATCCAACAAGGTCAAGATGAAGGGCTATGGTGGGTTGAGAACCCACAAGCTCTCACATCTTGACATGTAGAGGGTGAAGTGGCCAAGGGGATATGAGATTGAGGTGAGTTGTCAAGAAGGTACATGAGGTGGAAAAATGACATGCACCTTGGGGAGTGAGGAGATTTCCACAAAAAGGGATTTCTTGTCCCCAAGTGGGAGTGAAAGGGACATTTGAAGAATTTTGGAATTCCTCAAAAATCTATATGGGAAAATGAAAGGTGGATGGGAATATAAATGTGAATTAAAAATTCACATTCCTAGGATGATCTAGAGGGTAAAAGGTGGGCTCCAAAAAGGTGGGACTTGGTCACATGTGGAGATTGTGACAAGTCCAAGGTTCTAGAAGCTTTGGAAGAATGGAATGTGAATTAAAAATTCACATATAAAGGAGGGGAATCTAGGACAAATAAATGTGAATTAAAAATTCACATGGGAAAGGGGGTCAATGTCCAAAAAGGAAAAATGGGAGAATTGACCAAAAAGTGGTGTTAAATTTAGCCAATGACCTTGGTTAAGGTTGTGCAAACATTGGATTAGGCTAATTAATGGAAGATTAGAGGCAAGTGGCAAATGTAGGAGGATGTGACATTAATCTCTGATTAAGAGGATGCACATCATAATCATGAATTAATTAAATTAATTCAGATTAGGGTGAGGTTATGGAGGATTTGACAAGGAGAGAGAAAGTGAGAAATTTTAAATTAATTTTAAATAAAAAAAAGGAGAAAAATGACTAAATTAAATAAATTAGCATATTTATTTAATTTAGAGAGGAATAGGGTAAAATACAAAGTATTAAATTACATACTTTACTAATATGAGACAAAAGGTGTAATATTAATTTAATAAATTAATATTAATACGATAGGTGGAAAGACAATAAATTTAATCATATGGAAGTGATTAAATTTGGATGTCTACATGGTGAAAATTTGAAATTTCAATGCAGTAGTACTAAATTTTCTAGGAAAAATAAAAAGCAGATGTGTCTTTGACCAACCTAAGTATAAGAATATTTATTTTTTTGAAACTTTAAATATAAGTAGAGGACAATTGTCCGGATGTTTTGTATTTTTTTGTAATTTTTTGCATGTAAATTATTAGGGACTTTCTATGGAAAGGGAATATGAATGGAGGGAAAAAAGTTCCTCTCATCTCTCTTGATAGCATGTCTTATTAAAATTTCCAAGGAGGTGTAGGAATTCATAATATCTCAAAACACAATAAGGCTTCTGGGGGTAAGCTGATATGGAAAATGTGCACTAAGCCTGATTCATTGTGGTGCAAGATAATGTGAACGAAATACTTGGACTCTCAGAATCCTATAAGAGTATTGAAAATATCTAATCCTCTTGATGACTTTGCTATGTGGAATTTCATGGTATTGTTGATAAAGGTGGTCACTTCATACATCTCCTGGGAAGTGCATAAGGGTGATGATGTTCATTTTTGGAATGGTTCATGGAATGGTTAGCCTCCATTAAAAGCATTTCAAGGATTATAGTCAACCATTCCACTATTATCTCAGGTATGGGGTACTAGATTGATTGATTATGTTGATTTAGTAGAGTTGTTGATTGGTAGAGTAACATGGAAACAATTTTTTGAAATGAAAATATTGACAATGGCTCAAAATGACTTCTTACATCATATTTTAGGAGAAAGAGTAGTGTTTTTATCAAGAAAATTAGATAAAATCATTTGGGCTCCTTCCAAAAATGGCAGTTATACAATCAAGCAAGGTTTTAAAGAAATCCTTAATATAGATGCACAAGAGAAATCACAAAGAGCTTTTTTTTTTGGAACAACATGGTTCTACCAAAGGTAGGGAGCTTTGCATGGCTAGTATTTCATAAAAGGATCTTAACAAGTGAAAGACTTACTTCACTACAAATTGCATACCCTTTTAAATGTGTGATATGTGAGGAAGAATTTGAAGATATTGATAATTTATTCTTATAGTGTGCATTTACCTAGGAATGTTGGAAGTTTGTGCTACATAAATTAGGCTTTCTTGCTCCTCTACCAAAGACAGATTGGGATCTTTTTTAGGCTTGTCCTGTGTTATTCAAACCTTCTTTCTTTGTGTACATTTGGCATTTAATACCAACTACAGTAATTTGGTCTATTTGCTAGGAATGTAATAAACACATTTTTAGGAAGGTATCTTCTTCAATCCAAAGTGTAAAAGGAACAATTGAGAAATCAATGTCAAAAGTAGTTAATGTTTATGTCCAAAACTATGAGAATTTTAGTTCATTTTTGACAACTTGGGATAATATTGTACTAAAATTTTGGAAGAGTATTAGTCTAACATTTAAGGGTAGCCTGAAATAGCCACACAAGACAAGGTTGGATAGGAGCTAGGTTAAATGGCAACCTTCAGATCTTGGTTTCTTCAAGTTCAATTTTAATGGTGCTTTGAAAGGTAATCTAGGAGTGTGTATTCAAGAATCTTGTGGCACATTGAAAGAAACCAAGTCAATTGTTCTCCCTTCAGGCACAAACAATATAGCAGAATAAATGGCAATTCTTCATGGCTTAAACTTAGTAAGGCAGTTAAGTATATCTAGAATTCATATAAAGGTTGACTCATTAATAGTTATAAACACATCAAAAGAAATAATATTTTATAATTGGCACTTAAAGTATGTAATGCAAAATGTTTGGGGGTTGCTTGATAAGTTTGAATATTTTCATATTTTGCACATATACAGAGAGGGGAATAAATTAGCAGACCAATTAGCAAACATGGGTTGTCAACAAAAGGAGGTTTTTATCACAAAGGTTACTCTGAAAGATGGTGCAATTCCTATCTTAGCAAAAATAGTGGCAAATGAAACTCCTTTGAATTAGAAGCACACCAAGTCCTTTTTTATAGATTATAAGTTCCTTGTGCTTATGAAATACAATCAGATTGGGTTATTGCTACGTTGATGATGAGTCATTCTTATTATAATTAATATTGTAGATTCATCCATGATCATCAAGTGAAGTGCACACAAGCAGAGCTTATGTTGGAATTATTCTTTGATAAGCATGAGGGTGTATTCCAAACAGGGGAAGGATAGCATAAGCTGGGAGAAGGATTTGCTTGCACCACTAAAGTTCTGAGTATCCAAGCCCAAGAATGTACTAGTGAAATATGATTTTTTCCTAATATTTCTTCTATTTTGGTACATTATGTAATCATGAATTGAAATTCTCTTCTAAAAAATTAATGCCTAAGTAATTGTGTTCCACGAGAACACACATACTAATTCAAGGGTGGATTTATTGTTAAGAACTTCATAGTTAAGCATCATTATTTGGCTTGCTTAATACTTTGAGGTGGCAAGTGCAACATCATTATGGAGGATAAGGATTAAGTTGAAATGACTACTAAAGCTAGATTTGGTCATTTGAGTTAATATTCTAAGCGTACTTCCTTCCATTCTTGTCATTTCTAAAGAAAATTTGGGAAATATGATTTAGATTAGAAATCTCTTTAAATCCGAATCCACCTAAGCTCAAACGTGATTAACAAGGGTTTGGAGAAAGGGATTTGTATTCACTTAATTTCCTTTGAGGCTCAACTCTCTTTCATCTCCAATGGTTTATTTCATTTTGTCATCTACTTCCTCTCCAAGGGTTTATTTAGTGTTAGTTTATCTCTATGTCCAAAGAAAAGTGGGGAAACCATTTGAGTTTGCTATTAGGGATGGAATACTGGCCCAAAAATTATAGAGTGCCAGTTGCAGTTCATGATTGGGAGATACCCTTCTCGGGTTGTATTGAGAAGGAGTAGCTACAACAAGTTTTCAAGTTAAACTACCCAACTATGTACTTAGTTGCATTAAGTCCGTAATTGGAGATGAAATACTGCATACAAAATCCCAATGTATACTCTTCCCTGCAAATCTTATGTCCATCTTTCTCTCCAATTTCCTAGATTTAATTCAAAGTTTTCATATAGTCCAAGCAATTGCAAACAAGGTTGTGAATGGAATTTACCTTGAAAATAATGCTTTGTTGAAGTCCATCCAAGCATACGATTTCACCCAGGGCAACGGTTTTGTTGGAGGGTTATTTCCATGACACTATCTTCTAAACAAGAAAAGGTATATGGATGCATATGAGGGTATGAAACTGCCGCTCCTCAGGGATTCTTCTACCTACCTAAATATTGCACTGGGTAGACATCATTTTGAATTTGGCAGGGTTGAAGTTGAGAAGTTCAAGAAGAAATTTCATGCCATCTCATTCATGAAAACTCATGACTATCCACAAGGGATTCAAGTTAGTATTGTTCCTTTTTTTCAAATGGAAAATAGAGAAGGTCATCAAGTCTTGTATATTAACATCATAGTACATTCTCAAGTAGTGGCAACGAACTGGGTGCTCATTGTGGCTTAGGAGATGCAAGATGAAAACTCAATCCATTGTCCTTGTAGGGGAATTTAATGATCTCATGCTTCCAAATTTTGGTTTTACTACCAATGTTGTAGTAAATGTTTCTTGAAATGTTTAGGGTGGTAGTGTTGACGTCCCAAATGGCACAGCAACAATGCAAATAGAATATTGCTACTCTATTTCTCTTGAAAGAGAAAGATGATCACATGGATATCTTAGCTCCCAAGGTCTTTGTAGTTGGTTCTCAACTGTGCTAATGTCCCTCATTGGTCAATGTAATAGTAATATTCAAGGGGCCTGCTGGTGTGAGCTTCTGGATTGTTATGAGATCAAACATGAATTAAAACCTAATCTAACCAGGGTTTTAAAGAAATAAAAAAAGATAGATCAGGGCTTTGAGACATTAAAGAATGAAACTTCATCCAAATTAACTAGACCTGTCACCTTCCAAGGAATTCCTAACTAAAACTGTAGAACAAAGTCAACTTGTGACTAACACATAGTTTCATCCATTCATAGTGTTGATTTCAACAGCAGATTGCATATTACCATTCAAACAAAACATAAAACCAAACCTCATTCCTTGAAAGCTTCACAAATCAAATGATTAACTTAAGACAAACACCATTCTGGAACACAACATGATGTAGATTAAGATCTGGTTGCTTCTACTATCAGTGAGACAGATAAACAAAAATTACAAAGCTGGCACAATCACCAGTGTACAGAAAATTTGTGGCTCCAAATTGTTTCCATTTACACTAAGAAAAATGAAAGATAAATTAGTCTATTCTGAATCTAATTCCTAGCTACTGGTTCTATTCTACAAGTCCTCTATCTACTACTTTCTAACCCTACAAAGTTCCAACTTGGAAGTTCTAACCTTTACAAAGAGGAAAGAATGCCTTATATACATAATGCATCAAAAAGAATGTGTCGTCCCCCTATATTAGGGTTTACAAAATATTTGCAGACTGCAAGAGAGTCGGCTCTCAGATCTTTTGAAGAAAGTCGGTTGTGCATTCAATGTGAATCCTCATTGTCCATGCGGATGAAAGATTTCTAGGAAAGATTTGTAGATCTTTTGCTGTTGTAGCATTAACTCATCATGTTTGCGTGTCCATACTCGAACTCCTTCTGAAATCTGCTTTGAATGCTCCAGAATATCACCATTAATATTGATCTATCTATCAGTGGTCACTACAGCTATCCCTGTGACTCATAGTTTCTTCATTCTTCTTTAGCCTTTCTTCATGTTCTAGACCTTTCTATTCATTGACCACCTCTAGAAGCACCATCAGGCCTCCTTGTAGATCTTTGCATTTCATCCAAGCTGATCCATCATCACCTAATCTTAGAAAGAATCCATCTGGTTTGCATTATGTTGGTCTTTCACAGGGGCAGTCAATTGATCAAACTGTCACAGGTCAGCCCTCTTAGCTCCTCCTGATTGGTTAGACATATACCATGCAAGCTTCTCGGGTGGTCAAAAGTGGTCCACCTTGAATCGCATGTCGGTGAGACACTCATCGTATCTCCCTGATGCAATTTTGTCTTCTAACAATTATCGGCATAGCACGGACCAGTCTGCAAGATGTTTCAGCGAGCTACAAAAGTCATACCAAGCTCATCCTATATCGGCAAGACTTATCAAACTCCTTTTTCATTCTCACCAAGCCCACCTTCTTCCTTTTGACATGACTTTCTTCCTTCGCCAAGACCTTTTGGCAAAGGTATGATCCTTAGCCAAGCTCCATTTCTTTTTCAGCCAGACCCCGCTTCATGTTGGCATGACCTTCGCTTGTCACCAAGACCTTATAGCAAAACCCCCTCAATTGTTTGGAGTCTCCCTAAATTCCTCTTGTTGACCTTCTTGTGCTAGCTTCTCTTTTTGTTTCGGCGAGACCTTCATGAGTCGGTGAGACATTACACTGAGTCCCATATCATTTGGCGAGCTCATTTATTTATGTCGGGGAGACATCATCGGGTCGGCAAGACATCTTACCAAACCCGATCCATCGTTCAGAGTCTCCCTGAGTTCCTTCAGCTTCCCCAAGCTTGGCCTTTTCAGCATGACCTGCTCATGTCGACAAGACTTCATGCTGAAGGTTTTATCCCTCGCTGAACCTTTGATTTTGTTTGGGGCCTCCTTCTTTTAGGAAAACCTATATTACGATACCCTTTGTGTGTCACCGAGACTCTCTTCAGTCGGGGAGACTTTACATCGACCGAAGCTTCCTTCGCCAAATTTTGTTGTCACCAAGATCTCGTTGTAGTCACACTGATGCATTTTCTTTGTTCCACATGTGTCACCATAGCATTCTCTTGTCAGGGAGATGTCCTATAGAAACCTTATGTCTTGGTGAAAGCCTCTGCATGTTCTTTCTTTGGTTTTTGAGACTTATTAATTCTCTCACCGAAGACCACTGATAGAATTCCTCACGCCATGTCGGTGTGACTGGAGCCATTCAGTGAGATGCTATTCTGATGCAGTTGAGTCTTGCTAAAGTGTTTACTTACTGGCAGTCAGTAAGACATTGTAGACTCACTGAGACTTTATACCGATGAACAAATCTCTCCACGAAGTGCTTTTTTTTTGTGTAGTAGTCGGTGAGACTTCATGGATTCTCCAAGACTTCTTGGCAAAGGGAAAACCTTTCACCGATATGTGAATCCATTTGCCGCTGGTCGGTGAGACTTGAGGATCTTTCCGAGACTTTTCTCCAAAGGAAATCCCTCATGCCGATAGGAAACTCCATGTCGTCGAGAAGATGACCTATGTCTTGCCAATAGATGCCTATATGTAAATTCCACCCGCCATGACATCCCCAAGGTCTTGTCGATAAGAAACACATATGCAGATTAAGTAGAATGCATTGATAGTCAGCAAGACACTTGCAAGGTCTTGCCGACTTTTGCCTTATCTAATTTTTTTAGGCCAACTGGATTGAGGGATGCCTTCTAACTAAGCTCCCTTGACAAATACCATCTTGTATGTGGTTTATCCCTACACTCAACAAAGAAAACCATAGTAAAGATCACACAAATAGAAGTTAATTAATCAAAATCATCATTGAAACGAATCCTATATCAGTAAGGTGCAGTTAAATATTTGAACAAAATGATCATACAAGCAATTTGGGTTTTAGGTCGACCCACGGAATCCAAGCCAGGGAGGAATTTCAGAGAATTCTAAGTCAGGAAGATTCCAGTGGAATAAACATGAAAACACCCATTAGAAACTTAATCCGATCATTATCAATCAAGAAACAACATGTGAGATCTCAAAATAGCATCAATTATTCATAAAATGCACCATCATTTATTAACTACCCTTACTACTCCATACTTCTTCACATTTCACAGATTTCGGGGAAATCCGGGAAATCCGCGCAGGACAGATTTTTGCAAAGGAGAAAATATTCTGGAAAACCTAGAAAAAATAGGGGACAACGAATTTCAAGAAAATCCAGAGGAGAAAGAAATCTGTGAAGAAGGTACATCTCCTTGGAGGCCTTGGGGATTTTGGGAAAAGCTGGTCCATGCGGAATTCCGCGAAGACCAAAAATACCCAAACAACAACACTTAGCCGAAGTTTGAGTGAGATCCAGGAAAATCCAGATGGGGTGGAAAATCCCAAACTCAGGAGAAAACCTGAATTCCAACTAAGGCAGAACCAAACTTAGATCAGACAGAACAAAAGACAAACTCAAGAATAAAAACAGAAGAACCCCCCAAAAGCAAAGCAAATAATAGAGGCAAAGAAAGGAAAAGAAAGGGGGGGCCCCTTTTGTTCCAAATCAAGATGGGGTGGTTATGCAGGGCATAACAAGTAGGTTTTGAACAAAAATAGGCATTAAGATATAGGCTATAATTATCTTGTATAGGGGTGTGTTTCCATAATTGGGATGTATTTTTTGGGGAAGCTGGGTAGATAGAAATGATCTTATGTTGTTAATACAACTTGTAGATCTGACTCTTCTCTCATCTATGAAAATTTTGTATACATCTATTATCTTTATTATAATATATTATATAGGCATATATAACTTTTTCTTTAAAAAATAAAATAATTAGTTAAGAATTTTTTAATAAAAAAAATTAAAAATATTAAAACGTGTTTGTCTAACCACCATAACTTGGTCAAAAATTTATGAAATTTATTTTTTCCTTTTTTCATCCTATAGTATGGGAAGCATAGAATGTGACACATCTTTTGGATTCAAAAAATATGAAATCGTTTAAGAATTATAGATGTTTTTCAACCATCCTATCAATCAGGACTTTAGTCAAAATGTATGTAGAAAATTAATAATAATTATCTATTTAATTCTAAATAAGGAATATCTTATATTTTTAGAAAGTTGACAATTTTCTCAATAAATTCTTTACATTTCATCAAATTTGGATTAAAAAATGTCATCAACCACTTTTTTCTCATATCACCACTTTTTGGACCCCCATAATCCTACACTCACCTAACTTGACGAAAATTTTGACAACTTTGACAACTTTTATATTTTTTCTCTCTTGATAGATCTTCAATCCTTATTCAATCTAAGATTTGCAAAACACACAAGAGGGAAAATTTGTTTGTTTTTGGTGAATGGGGGTTTTCCTTGGTCAAACACAATTTTGGTATTTAGACCTTGAAATTAAACAATGAAACATGAAAGGAATGATGAATGAACAAGTGCTATGTTGCAACTCACCAAACCCATGATTTGAAACACTTGAAGGATTGAAACTTAATACATCTCTACAAGGTCTTGATCTTGCATGAATGGTGTAGTGTAGAAAAAATTATCCCTTTTTCACACTTAATTTGGGAATGGTTAACATTAAAATGAACCTAATGTTTCCTTGATCTAGTGTTGTAATGTGGTTTACATGTTCACATTAGGTTTAGAGCCCTTTTAAGTTAAATAGACCTAATTTTTCCTTAATTTAGTGTTGTAAAGTGTATTTATTTACATATTCACATAAATTTTTGGGACCTCTTGCATTTATGACCTTCATATCATCATTGTGCATCCCAAGGCTTATTTCAATCGAAATCCTGACATAATCAGCAAATACACCTAATATCCTAACTCTTTGACATTTCCTTTGCCTGAAAAGCCCTAGTGAGACCCACACACCACCTTGGGCATATGAGTCCCACCCAAATGGGACCTATATGCTACCTTGGTTGTATCAGTCCCATTTGGCCCCTTTATAGGGTTTTGAGTGAGAAATTAGGGTTTGAAATTCAAATTTCATGAATGTCGGCATTTGGGATCTAATAAATAGTAAATTGTATGAAGGGCCTATATAAACAAGGTTTCAAGTCATTATCTAACCTAAGAAACTATATGCAAGCATCCTAAGATGTCATAAGAGAATTATAGAGAATTCAAGAGCACTTCTAAGGTATTTAAGAGCATATTTGTTCATCATTTGTTGTAGCAATTTAAGATTCATCATGTCAAAGGCATAAGGAATAAATCATGTTGTTGAGCTAGTGTTGTGATGTAGCATTCAAGATCCAAGTTAAGAATTGTTTCATATTCAATTTAAGATCAAAATATGCATTCTTCATGGCCACTTCATGTTAGATTGCAGATTTACATTCCAAGACATCATTCAAGGTATCATTGTTCATGTTTCATGTTTCTTGTTCATATTTCATTGTTTCATCATAAGATTTAATTACCTCAATGGGGTTTGACTAAGGAAAATCCCTATGTCCTAACAATCAACAATTTTTTCCCTCTCTCTACATGTGTGATTGTAGATCTAGGTGGTTTGGAGCTTGAAGATCCTTTGAAGAAAAACTTGCAAGATTGAAGAAAGTTTTCAAGGTTACACAAAGTTGCCATCTTCACAAAAAGTCACCTACAGGCTAGAATTCAAGGAATTAGACTTAGAGATTTGATAGGAGATAAGCTACAGGAGATCACTAGAGAATACCAAAATTTTAGCCAAATCCTAATACTGGGACTAAATCGCCAACTTGGTTGTATGAGTCCCAATACTAACTTTTTCTATATTTTAGGAGATCTAGATCAACTATTGAGATATTCTAGTTTCTACACAAAAACCCTAGTCTGGGATTAAATCGCCCAAATTGGTGTATGAGTCCCAGTGAGCTTCAAATAGAAAAAATTTCAAGATTTTGGAGCTTGTTTTGACCACACCTTTCTTCCAGGTACTCTTTAGTTCATTCTTAGTTTACTATCTTGATTTTTAGTTTCATTTCCTAGGTCATTTAGTCAAGTTTGCATGATACTTTCATTACTTGTCTTTCCAAGCCTTTGCTTGGTGGTGAACCCCCTTTTTTTAATCACACCCTAGGACACCTTATTTTATATCTCTTTCCCTCATTCCATCCCTAGATTGAGATATCTAAGGTTTCCTTGAATGAAAATTGTAGGAAATTGGTTGTTCTATCTCTCAAAAACATAGGAATGACTATTTTCTTCATTTTACTTTGATGAACCTAGCCTTTATAATACCTCTTTTTTGATTTGGAGTGCATCATAGTCCTATATATAGCTTACATTAACTATGTATTAGGTCTTTCATTAGTTAATTTTCATCTAGTGTTTCAAAACCTTGCATTAGTGAAAGTTCATATAGATTGCATTTTTGCATCTTAGATAATTCAATTTCACTAAAATTCTACAATTACAAACAATAAAATCAACATACAAACAAAAAACCTTAACATTCACCCATAATTTATTGAATTTGGTGCAAATACCCTAATTCAGGAATCATTCACCCCTTTGGGTGATTTAGTCCCTACACAATTTTTTTCCTACCATTTAGGAATTTTGTGTTGTGTATATTTTTTAGTATTTGAACCTTTCAAAATCCCTAACTAGGACTCATACACCCCTCTGGGAAAATTAGTCCTAGATCAAACCTAAAAATACCTTTTACAACATTAAAAACATATTTTTTGTGTTTATGTTTGCTACTGACAATTATCTATTTCAGTTTGCTGAGTTTATGTTTCATTAATTTCATTAAATCTAGCTTAATTTTCTTTATTTAGTGCATTTTCAAAATTCAAAATTACATTTACAACATTTCATTTCCAGATTGTTGCATAGTGTAATAAGAAAATTACCTTGTTTAGAATCTAAAAAATGCATTTACACATCTCCTTCTAGGTCATTAAGTTTTTATATATTACTTTTCACAAATGTTAGTATCTTTCTTTTCCATGTTTGCAAAGAAAAAGTTGGTCAATAAGCATGTTAGTCATGCATTCAATACATTTCCTAGTTATGAGAGTCTCTTAGTACAAGAGAGTGAAAATGTTGACACTTTCCATAAATTTACATCCCCTCCTATCTCTCCTATTTGTGCAAATGATGTGATAGAAGAAGATGAAAACATAGACAACCATGATAATCATAATTTCTTTTCTCCTGATACCTCTCTTGCTAGTGATGAAGGTGTCTTGGTGAAAGAAGCTGCAATCATTGAGAATCATGAAGGTCTTATTTTTCCTTCTCCTCATCCCCCTTGAGAATATATTATGGCACAAGAAAATGAGATCATAGACACATTTCTAAACATCACCTTACCTAGTCTCTATTCATTCCCTACTTGTGAGAATTTTTTAGTGAAAGAGGATGAAATCATAGAAAAACATGACAATCACATTTGTTCTTTTCCTAGTATCTCTCCTAGTTGTAAATATGATATTTTGGTTTTAAAAGATCAAACTAATGAGAGTCATGAGAGTCTTATGTCTCTCTTCTCGTAGGGAAAACATTATCAAACAAGATAATACCATCATTGATAAATAGGAAAATTCAACCATTGATAACTCCCTTGTGATGAAGTCATTTTAGAAGAACCAACCTTTGAATGTCATGCGCATCTAGTCTGTAGTTCTCCTAAAACCTCTCCTACTAGGGAGGATATCATGGTGCAAGAAAAGGAAAAAAGTGGCACATGTCTTTCAAACACTAATAATGAGGCTTCCTTAGATGAAGATGATGAAGTGACATTAGACTCCTCTTCACTAAGAGATCATGAAAATAAAGCTAAGTTTGTTGAGTTTATGATGGAACAAATTGGATCTCCTTTAATTATCAAGCCTCCTAAGTCACCTCCCATTAGTGAACCACATAAAAATAAAATAAGAGATCTCTTGAAAGCTATAATACAACTTGATAGTAACAATGTTTCACAATGATCGAGTTATAATACAGTTTCTCAAACATATAGGCAACCACAAACCACTCCCACTTGATTGCCATTGCCTCAACACATTTTTCCTAGTGCTCCTCTTTTTCCTTTACATAATTTAGTTGAAAACCTTAAAAATACTCCCACTAATATATCCTTATGGAATCTTGTTCAAACATCACCTACATACAATTAGGTATTCTGAGAAATGTTGCAAATAAAGCAAGAGGAGATCCTTTATTCTATGAAATTGAATGATGTAGTATCCTCCTTTGATTGTATGCAATTCACACAGTCAAAAATCACATTCCCTAAACATGAATTACCCTCACTTGAGATTCAAAATAAAAATGAAGCCTTGATGATAAAGGTGATCATTAATGAAACCATAGTTAGGAACACTCTCATAGACAATGGAGTAGGTCTTAATGTTTGTAGCATTGACCTCCTAGATAAAATTGGTGTGGACAAGATGCTTATTCAACTTAATGATGTTAATATTTATGGCTTTGAAAATTTTAATAGGAAACCATTAGGAATGATCACATTACCTATTGAGGTCGGACCTGTAGTGTTTCCTACCCCTATCCATATCATGCTAGGACCTCTTTGATACAATCTTCTCCTAGGGAGACCATGGATTCATGCTATGAAATTAATCCCATCTACTCTTCACCATGAGATGAAATTTGAATACAAATACAAGATATACACAGTTGAAGTAGATGAATGAAGCTATAAATCATATTATCATAACACTTCCAACTCCCCTAATACTTTCATTCCAAAATCAAAAGTTGAACCTACACAAGTTGATGTTAATCCTAATTGTCTTTCACCTACAACTCAACTCTTTAGTGATAATTGGGGGTCATTATATTTTATGCCTCGTTTCAATAAAGAATCCAAACTCTCACCCTCAAATTCCAAAGGGTCATATACAAACAATTCATTTTCAAGCACAAGTTCTAGTGACAATTGGGGTTCATTAGATTTTACAACCTCCTTTATGGGAGATTACAAAATCTCACAATGTAAACAAAAAAAACCTCGTGTATCATTTGCTCAACTTGGTTCTATGTCAACAACATTACCCCATGGTGGTGATGGGGGCTATTTAACTTTGATGCCTCATGAGAGGATGATGCATAACTTTAAGAAACCCTAAAAGGATTTTTGTTCTCATGAAGAAGACAATCGTTCTCAAAATCATAAAACCCCCTTCATCTAAATTGGAATATTTTTATGGTCTTGGACATAAACTCCCTCCTAAACATGGATACAATGAAAACACGAAGTGAAATGATAGAGAACAAGTGAATTATATACCATAATCTTTCAAGAAAGATCTAGGTTAACCACCTTTATCTCCATTCTCATCTAAGACCTTATCATTTAGTGTGTGTATAACATCTTGTGCAAATACAATAACATCTTCTACTATTGATCAAGAGGGTATCTTTTTGAGACTCCTCTAAGATCAATTGATATCTCTCCCTCCAAGAACACAAAAGAAATTTTACTACAAGAATTCAGTTTGTACATATCATAGAGTTCATGACCATTCTACTAATGAATGTAAGGTTGTGAGTAATAAAATTCAACATCTTAAGGAGTGTGGTGCTCTTCCTTGTGTTCAAGCACCTAGTTCCTTTAATTGATATTGTTTGTCATTCTATTAGGTTTCTTATTAACCATCTCAGCTCATCCTTATCCTACACTAAGTGGGGGAAAGGGGCTAGGTATCCTTTTCCTCATATGTCACTTGTCATTGTACTTTTTGGATAGTTGACTGCCTTCCATGTATATATAAGAGAAATATTGGGATGTGGACAAAGGCCTTAAGTTGGCTCACATGTGACATACTAAGTTATCTTTAGTTGATGCATTTTGGGGGCAATCCATTATCCATGATGTAGTTTCATTTGGGGAAATATGACTTGGCATAGGGATTTCTAGATAAGCTCTCATGTCTTCTTCTACTTTAAATCAATTTCTCATGGAAATGGTGTTAGCAACCACTTTAAAGTGGGGACATACATCGAAACTCATGTTTCATTGTGCAATTTTTTTTATTCTTGTGATGTTTCATTTTCTTGGTGGAGTCATTGGGTTTGATTTCCTTCAAGAGTGGGATATTTATTTGAATTTTCCTCTCTTGGAGACATTAGGCACAATGTTCCCTAAGAAGATACCTTACATGTTCAACTGAGAAAAATTCCTTTGAATGTACCTTACACTCTTTTGCAATAATTGTTATATGGCCACCTTGCATAACACACTTTGCTTGCCTATGGAGCCATCTTGTTTGTTCATGGGTGTCAAGCATACAAAGTTTGACTTGCCTCATTAATCCTCCTTTTTTTTTTTTGTGTAGCACCTTATCAAAAGTTATCAGGAGGTATAGCTTTGGTATGGTTGTACGTATGGGAGCCAAACTTAGGCATGAATTTCCCATAGCCACTTGCTTGTGTGTGTGAGTGTGTACTAGCCACGTGCATATGTGTCTCACCTCTCTAGGAGCTCACCTAGTGTATGGCCTAAGGTTCCAATATCCCTTGTGAGTGTGCATTTGGTTTGCATAGTGGACATCGTGTTCCACTTGTAAGCCACCCTTTTTGGATACTCACCTAGCGGACAACCTAAATTTTTGTTGCCTTAGATTGAGAGTGTGTTTTAGACAAAATAGCTTAGATATGCTCCATAACATGTAGGAAAAATGGTTGAAGCTTGCTCTAGCTTTTCTTTCTTTTTCTTTCATTTTTATGTCTTTAACATTGCATGTTTGTGTATCTTATGTATCTTTTTTTGTTGCATACCATACACCTTGCATGTGTCCCTTTTTGCTTATGTTGGTTTGACATAGGATCTTGGATATTGGGGGCTTGGCCACCTCCTTTGATCTTTTTCATCCTATTTCATCTACATTGGTACACTTGGACCCCTCTTGAATGTCTACTTTAGTGTGAGTTTGAAGCAAGTTCCTCCTCTCACTAAAGTGGGGGCTAAATGTAGTGTAGAAAAAAGTAGCCCTTTTTCACACTTAATTTGGGAATTATTACCATTAAAATGAACCTAATTTTTCCTTGATCTAGTGTTATAATGTGTTTTACATGTTCACATTAGGTTTAGGGCCCTTTTAAGCTAAATAGACCTAATTTTGCCTTAATTTAGTGTTGTGAAGTGTATTTATTTACACCTTCACATAAAGTTTTGGTCCCTCTTGCATTTATGACCTTCATATCATCATGAATAGGGACCTAAGACCCTTTTTTATGCATCCCAAGTCTTATTTCAATCCAAATCCTGACATAATCAACAAATACACCTAATATCATAACTCCCTAAAATTTCCTTTGCCTAAAAAGCCTTGGTGGGACCCATATGCCACCTTGGTCATATGAGTCCCACTTATATGGGATCTATACACCACCCTGGGCTATGAGTCCAATTTTGACCCTTTTTAGGTTTTTGAGAGGGACATCAAGGTTTTGAATTCAAATTTCATGTTCATGTCAGCATTTGGAATCTAATAAATGGTAAATTGGATGAAGTGCCATATAAGAAAGGTTTCAAGTCATTATTTCACCTAAGCAACTATATGGAAGCATCCTAAGAGCTCACAAGAGAATTATAGAGAATTTCTAAGGCATTAAGGGAAGATTTCTTCATCATTTTTTGCAACAATTTAAGATCCATCATCATGTCAAAGGCATAAGGCATCAAGCATGTTGTTGAGCTAGTGTTGTGATGTAGCATTCAAGATCCAAGTTAACCTTTGTTTCATATCAATTTAAGATCAAGATCTACATTCATCATGGTCACTTCATGTTAGATTGCATATTTACATTTGAATACATCATTCAAGGTATCATTGTTCATTTTCATGTTTCATGTTTCATGTTTCATGTTCATTTTCATTATTTCATCATAAGGTTTAATTACCTAAACAAGGTTTGACTAAGGAAAACCCATATTCCCTAATAATCAACAAGTTTTTTCCCTCTCTCTACATGTGTGATTGCAGATCTAGGTGTTTTAGAGCTTGAAGATCCTTGGAAGATAAAGTTACAATATTGAAGAAAGTTGTCAAGTTTGTCACAAGGTTGCCATATTCACGAAAAATAACCTATAGGCTAGAATTTAGGGTTTTAGACTTAGAGATTTGATGGGAGAGAAGCTATAGGATATCACCAAAGAATACCATAATTTCAGCCATACCCTAATACTGAGACTAAGTCACCACCTTGGGCGTATGAGTCCCATTACTGTACAACAATCTTCAAATAGTAGAATTTCAATATTTTTGAGCTTGTTTTGACCACATCTTTCTTCTAGGTACCCTTCAATTCATTCTTAGTTTACTGTCCTAATTTTTAGTTTCATTTCCTGGATCATTTAGTCAAGTTTGCATGATACTTTCATTACTTGTCTTTCCAAGCCTTTGCTTGGTGGTAAACCCACTTTTTTTAATCACACCCTAGGAAAAATTATTACATATCTCTTTCCCTCATTCCATCCCTGGATTGAGATCTCTAAGATTTCTTTGAATAAAACTTGTAGGGAATTTGTTGTTCTATCTCTGAAAACAGAGGAATGACTATTTTTGATGTTTCAAATGGATTGATTGATGATGTGACTATTGGAAGAATGGAAAGATT
Organism: Sequoia sempervirens; assembly: GCA_007258455.2. Taxonomy (NCBI): domain Eukaryota; kingdom Viridiplantae; phylum Streptophyta; class Pinopsida; order Cupressales; family Cupressaceae; genus Sequoia; species Sequoia sempervirens. The sequence continues at coordinate 157,362 of VDFB02041116.1, forward strand.
GAAGGTATTGTCATTGATATCAACTAGTTATTGTTGGTTGTTATGTCGAGGATATTGAGAAAATTGTAATGAAGATATGTTGCAGGTATTCAGTGGTTGCTTAGGGTTTCAGTCTATATTTTCTCCTATGTTTGTGCATTTTACACATGTTCATGGTTGTCAGAAGATGCTATATCTAGATTTTTGGTTTTTGATTTGTTGTACAATGCAAGTTGTGTTCACCAGTTGTGAACTATAATTTTTTGTGTTTATGGTTGAGGTCCGAGAGAAATCTTTTTGGTCAGAATTTCTCTTTGATGAAGTCTTACAACTTGCAATTCTAGAGTTGATTTTCCTTGATTCCATTGAAGATAGTTTTGGCATTTGGAAGATTTGTGGTTAACGGTTCTATGTGTTTTACACTAGTTTGGATGACCTTGTGTGAAATACTACTTTCGAGGTTGATGAAGTGTGTGTTTAGGTCTCCCTCATTCTAATTCCACTCTAAGATGTTTTGGTGCCAACCTAATTTGAATTTTAATTTGGATGGCCAACTTTGGATATGTTTCAAATTTGAAGATGGTATAAATACAAGATAATATAGTGGTGAAGAAACATACAAAGTGTGAAGAAGAAGAGCAATAAGATAAAAGAGAAAGTGTAGTTAGATGCGACATTGATTCTATTCAGTGAGTGTGTGTGGTGTGAGTGTGGAAAATCAGTGTAAAGCTTAATGCTAAGTTTTTGGATGCAATGAGCAGAAGGTGAACTCTATCATTCATGCATGTATGTGAGTGATTGTGGTGGAATCCTTTTTTGCATTGGGATTGTAGTATCTCTATTAAAAGTCTTATTTTTCTTCTTTCTATCTCTATGGTACTGAGCCCTCTGAGTTCTTAGCCCTGTTGGTTAGTGAGTCCTTGTTTTGGACAATGAGTCCTTTTTTTGGTAGTGAGCCTTATTTCAGGCAATAAGCCTCTTATAATCTATTTTGATATTCTCCATAGTGTGAGTTAATCCTCACTGTTGGTTTTCCCTTATTGGGTTTTCCACGTAAACCTAGTGTTATTGTGTTTATGTGTTGGATTTGAGTTTATGCATTAGCATTTGATGATTAATCATTTAAGTAGAATTAGTTCCAATGATTGAATTAAAGGTTTAATTTTGTGACAACTGATTCACCCCCCTCTCAGTTGTCCTATTCAACATTTGGCATCAGAGCTTGGTTCCTTGGTGAAGAGCTTAACTACTTGAGGAAGGTCTGGGTTGGCTCGAAAAATGATTTTTGATTATCCAAGGTTCGATGGAACTAATTATGGTATCTAAAAAGTATTGATGGAATAATATCTAGAGTATTGTGGATATGACGTGGAGAAAACTTAAAAAAATCCTTACACTCCTCTTGCTAATTTTCTGAGTACACTTGATGAGATCAAAGCACATGAAGAAAATAATAAGGCAAAGTACATCTTGAAGAATAGTTTGGTACATTCCAAGTTGATTAAGGTTCAGAATTTGAAGACTGCTAAGGAAGTATGGGATTCCTTGGAAAGAGTGCATGATTGTGATGAAAGAGTCAAAGAATTGAAACTATAGAATTTGGAGACATAGTTTGATCTTTTGCATATGTCTGAAGATGAGAATTTTAAAGCTTATGTACATATACTAGATGAGATAGTGGCCAGAATATGAGGACTTGGTGCTACTATAGATGAAACTAGGATTGTAAAGAAGATTCTCAAAACTTTTCTTGATGCTTATAGTGAGAACGTGAGTGCTATTGAGAAGCCTATAGATTATAATACCTGTACTAAGGATCTATTGTTAGGATTTTTGACATCTTATGAGATGAGGAAGTCGAGTTTAAGGAATGGATGAAAAAGCTACAAAATTTGAAGATCTAGATGAACAAAAATTTGATGAAATAGAAGGTAACTTTGTAAGAAGGATGAGGAAAGGCTCTAGTAAGTATGAAGGTAATTTTCCCTTTAAATGCTTTAGTTGTGGAGAAATAGGTTATTTTGCTGCAAAATGTCTAGAAATAGCTAAAAGGAATAAACAAAGATATGAGAAAGAAAAGAAAGGAAAGAAGATTAACAAAGCTTACTATATGAATGAGAATGATAGTATATCTGATGAAGATTCAAAATATGAAGATCCTAATAACAATGAATTATTTTTCTTGGCGATTAAGGATAAACTTGCTTATGCTAATTTTAAAAAACAGGTAAAGGAAAGCCCTCTAAAGAAGAAGAAAAATGAAGGTATGGTTATCTCTGCCCTACATGCTAAACAAGAGAAAAAATATTGGGTAGTTGATAGTGGTTGTTCACATCACATGACTGATGATAAGAGTAAGTTTTTTAAGCTTGAAAAATATGATGGAGGCTTGGTTATGTTTGGAGATGATACTGGTGCTAAAAGCTGTGGGATAGGTTTAGTAAGTTTTGATGGCAAGCATCATACTGACAATGTCTACTATGTTAAGGGTTTAAGGCACAATCTGTTGAGTTTTGGTCATATGTGTAGAAATGGATATGATCTTTTGTGTAAGGATGAGAAATGTGAGATCCAGAAAGGATCTAAAACATTGATTGCTACAGGAAAGAAATCTGAAGGGGATATATATCAACTTAAGGGTGTTGATGGATGATGCTTTATGACTCATATTAATGAAAGTTGGTTGTGGAATAGGAGAATGTGTAAAATGAATTTTGATAACTATGCAAGGATTAGTGTTGTTCAAGTAATGAGATATTTACCGAGAATTACAAAGCCCACTAATGCTATTTGTGGGAATTGTCAGTTTGGAAAGCAAGCAAGAAATAATTACATATCAAAGGAACATTTTACTATTGGACTATTGGATTTAGTTCATATAGATCTTTTTGGTCCTACAATAGTAAGAAGTCTACTTGGTGAAAGGTACTCTATGCTTTTAATTGATGATTATTCTAGATATACATGGGTTACATTTCTTAGAGATAAATTAGATGCATTAGATAGATTCAAGACATTGAAAGCTACAATTGAAAATGAAGTAAACTTGAAGATAAAATACTTAAGGTCTGATAGAGGTGGAGAATTCACCTCCCATGAGTTCAATATGTTTTGTGAAGTGCATGGAAGAAAGGGATAGTTATCTACTCTGAGAACTCCTCAGTAGAATGGACATGTTGAAAGGAAAATAGAACAGTTCAAGAAGCTGTGAGATCAATGATGACTGAGGCTAGTTTACTAGAAGTCTACTAGAAAGAAGTTATGCATAATTTTGTTTATGTATTCAATGAAATTCAAGCAATATAAAATAGTATAAATACTCCCTATGAGCTATGGCATGGAAGGATTCCTACTGTTAAATATTTTAAGGTATTCAGAAGCAAATACTATATCAGAAGAGATGAAGAAACTTTGGGTAAGTTTGATGCAAGAAGTGATGAAGGAATTTTTCTTGGATATTATACTAAAAGAAAGGCATGCAAATGTTTCAATAAAAGACTAAGAAATATTGTAGATAGTTCAAATTCCAATTTTGATGACACAATGAATAATTCTATTGATTTGATGGATATGTATCTAATGAACCTAATTGTGTAAGAATTGATGAGATTGTGGAAGAAAAGGAAAAAGATGAGCAAGAAGAGAAGGATGAATAGAATGGAAGAGAAGAAGATGCTCTAGTGATGTCCCCTAAGACACCTAGATATGTACAGAAGAATCATTCAAAACATCATTTTTTTGGTGACAAGATAAAAGGTGTATTAACTAGAGTAGTGTGGTTGTTGAAGTGAATTTTTGTTTACTTTTTGAGATTGACTTGAATATTGTAAATGAAGCTTGTGAAGATGAACATTGGAAGGAAGCAATGAAAGAATTTATGCAGATTAAGAATAATCAAACTTGAGAATTGGTCACAAGACCCCGGTAGATAAAAACATCATTGGATTGAAGTGGGTATTCAGAAATAAGTTGAATGTTAATGGAGAATTAGTTAGAAACAAAGCAAGGCTTGTGTGTAAAGGTTACTCACAAATAGAAGGTATAGATTTTTAGGAAACTTTTGTTCTAGTAGCAAGAATGGAAGCTATAAGGATGTTCTTGGAATTTGCTTCTCATAAAGACTTTAAGCTCTATCAGATGGATGTTAAGTCAACATTTTGGAATGATGAGCTAGAAGAAGTATATATGGAACAACCAAAAGGATTTTAGTTGATAGATCAACCAAATATGGTGTACAAATTGAAGAAAGCTTTATATGGATTGAAGCAAGCTCCTAGAGCTTGGTATGTGAGATTGGACGGGTATTTGATTCAACAAGGTTTTTACAAAGGTACAATGGATAGTAATATGTACTTTAAGATTGAAAATGACAAAATATTGATTGTAGTTGTGTATGTTGATGACATTATCTTTGGAGGAAATGAAAATATGTGCAAGATGTGTGTGGAAGATATGTAGAAATAATTTGAAATGTCTATGTTTGGGGAGATGAATTTCCTTATGGGACAATAGATTAATCAAATAGAGAAAGGAATTTTCATTTCACAGTCTAAGTATGTTAGAAATATGTTGAAGATGTTTGGGATGGATGCTTCCAAACTGGTAAGTACTCCTATGGTGACTAGTTACAAATTGGGTAAAGATGATGATTCACCTAAGGCTAATCAGAGTAAGTATAGATCTATGATCGGTGGACTATTGTATTTGACTACTACTAGGCTAGATATCATGCATGTTGTTTGTCTTGTGGCTATATTTCAAGAGGATCCTAAGGAAACACATGTTGTTAAAAGAATATTCAGATATTTGAATGGTGCTATGGATTATGGATTATGGTATCCTAAAGATAATGATTTTACACTCAATGCCTATACAGATGTAGATTGGGTTGGATGTGTAGATGATAGAAAAAGTACAAGTGGTGGTGTATTCTTTCTTGGATGTAGATTGGTGGCATGGTCGAGTAAAAAGCAAGATTCAGTCTCCTTTTCTACTGTTGAAGATGAGTATATTGCTGGTGCATCTTGTTGTACACAAGTTCTATGGATGAAACAAATACCCATTTCTTTTTTCAGTGATAATACAAGTGCAATTAAAATTTCAAAGAATCCAGTGATGCACTTGAGGAAAAAGCATATATCTATTAGGTATCATTTCTTGAGAGAGAAGGTCATGGAGAATGAAGTAAATCATGAGTATGTTCCAACGAAGGATCAGATTACTGATATTTTCACAAAGGATCTTCCTAAAGATACTTTTGAGTATCTCCAAGAGAAGTTAGGGATTATTGCCCCTCCTTTCTTGAACTAGATGCATATGTAGATGCATCAGTTTGGTGGATCTATGGATCTGTAACTAGTAGAATTTGGCAAATAAATAACTATGTGACTAAAAATTTTAGTCATGACAACTAAAAATGACTAAATTCTACTATTTTTTACAACTCAACTATAAATGAGTAAATAAATGACTAATTTGGTTGTTGACTAAAAAATTATTTAGTCACACAAATAAAAATGACTAAATATTTAGTCATTTATTTAGTAAATCATTTAAGGAATCAAGAATCAATAGCTTGCCAAAATACTCTAATAAACATAGTCTAGAACTTTATTTTCAGGCGTAGCCTGCCAAAATGGAGTTTTAATTTTAATAAACATACTCTAAAACCTTCGTCGAAACTTTATTTTTAGGAGTAGCCCGCCAAAATGGAGAAGTGTTTTAGTAAAGAGTGATAGAGAATGGTAAGGAGATGTGCATGATAAGATGCATCATATTTATTGATGCTTATCTCATTCCTGCTCTACTCAACAAGGGTTACATTGTTTGCACTACTATTTTATAATCTAGGTATTTAATTGACATTTATTGCATACTATCAAATTCCTTTAGATGCTTTTGAAGTATCAATGTATCCTATATAGGGTTTAGAATGTATCCTATATAGGGTTTAGAATGATTTATTTTAATTTAAAAAAATAAATAAATAATGTATTTTCCTATGATTAGATAATGTGGAGATCTCCTAAATTTTCCCTAGCTCGCTGTCCTCTTTGGCACTGTATTCATTACTCCAACTACTAGGGTTTTGCATGTGACATCTTTAATATCTTCATAAAAGTGGCTTTTAAATAGATATCAGTCTTTTCTTTAATCTTTATCATAGTAACCCTTGAGTTCCATAATCCACCTTCAATCTCTTCTAAGAACGTTTTCTTAAGCTAGACTGAATAGTATGCATATAAAGCAAGTCCTTCATACCTGCCATTGTTTCAAACCACCACTCACTATGTTGCTTAAAATGTTGCCTCCATAAGCACAATAGTATGTTTTAAAATCATGGTTGCCAATGATTGACCATTAAGGTCACTACTTTCATCAAGATACAATGAGATTTTTTTCTTCAAACTCAAGGAATTATGCAAGATAACATTGTGAATTGTTTTTTGTGTAGGGTTTGATTCTATTGCACATTTATTTCTTTGCTAACTACCTTTAAGATTGGATATTGCACCCTTAACTACAATCTCAAATAGCTCACTCACTGTCACTTGAAGATTCCTTTCATGAGCATACTTTTATAAAATCAAACTGTGCCCTATAGACTACCTACTTACTATAGGGGACTCATTGTTTCATGGTATTATGGGTCTTAAGATCCTTTAACCTTATTGTCACTACTTCATAGTCCACAAGGTATTATTCACTATTCTCCCATCTTTGATGAGTCTCAAAACACTACTCAAACATGCAATCCACTACCTCCATTATACAATGGCTAAGGAGAAACAATGAACTTTTGATTACCACTATTACTTCATTTGGGCAGTCATTCCTTGATTGCATTTTCCTTGTCTAACACTTTCAATAACATTTGAAAAACCCTTAAGGTTAACAAGGGGGTAAGGAAACTCACTATTAAAATCTCCACTTTACTATGCAAGGTTTAAGCTTTATTATTTTGTCACTACTTAGCCTCTCTTTTACTATCACACCTCAAGTGACTAGCATTCTTCTTACCATAGATTGCATTTACAAATGTCACTGAGCTGCATAGTGTGCTTGTTATTGGCTACAATCTTTAGATTGCAAGATTTTGTTATTGGCTACAATGTCTCAATATTTCTAGTATTGCAACATCACTAATCTGCTAGAGTTATGGTTTATGTTTCTATAGAGGCCTAGGGTTTGTACCCTAGTCATGCTCTTACGAATGCTTTTGATGGTATTTAAAAACAACCTTAAATCTTGGGAAAAAAAATTAGTTATCTTTTAAAGGTTTTTTATGATCTTGGATTGTATCCTAGAGTGTGTATGAAGCTTGTGTTTGACTAGTGAGGTATGTAAACTTAATCAGGGAATGTATCCTATATAGCATGGGTCTCACTTTAATACTTCCCATAATGGTTATTAGCATATTACATTATTATAGTTTGTGGTAACCTAAGATTGTATTCAATTATGTAATAAACTTGGTTTGTAGTTTAAGTTGTACACTTTTAAGTAACATTCATAACGTTTAGAAAATATTGATTACTCTCTAGAATAGCCCATTAAACATGGGTTGTGCTTGAATGCACTACATAATTGATATAACACAACCACTCTAGATATCAACTAGAGTTATAAGCTCTTTATTGCAGCAAGAGGTAATTGCTCTTGGATCATGCTATCATTTCATTGTAACTTGCTAAACTTGAGTCAACTTGAATGCACCCAATGATGATTGACACCTAATTGTGATGAAAATGATTAATTTGTACATGAATTGTGCTCATATGAGTGCCTCCATTTCTATCAAAACATAGCCACATTAAACTTGGGTAACACATGAATTCATACTATATTTGTTATATCACAATTGTGCCACATGACAATAGAGTTATGGATCACATAATTATAATCAAAAGAATTTGTTCCTCAATTGTGCTCTTATGGTGATTCCATTACCGTTATAGCATAACCCTTTGGACTTATATTGCCCAAATCCTTACATTGCTTATTTTATCTTTGGATGGATGGAAATTCAATGGCAGGGATTTGTATGTAGGTCATGCTCATATAAGTGCCTCTATCACCATTACACAATAGTATATTGAAATTTCATTTCTTGAACCTTTACTTTATTTTTCATTGTTAGGGTTTCTTAGTGATTATTCTATTTCCACATGGCATATTGAAAAAAGAAACCATGAAAAAAATCATTACGTTTTTAGTTAACTCTTGCTAACATACTTTTGGAATAAATGTTTGATTGCATTACTTCAAGTGTGAAGAATTTTGTTTTCTACTTATAATGTATTCATTGAGAGCTATAGTAGAAAGCTTCTTATTTTGAAACCCATCCTGTAAACATGCTTTAAGCTACATTTAGGAAGCTTCATGGATTTTTTTTTTATTTATACAACTTTTGTTTTGATAGTAAATGACATTTGATTCTTTCTAAGACTAAAATGATTTATTAATTATGGTTTTATGATGATTAAATTTTTTATTTAGAAAGGGTTAATATGTGGCATTTTTATGTGTAGGAAGAATAGATTGTGATGCAACATTTGGGTATGGATAGTTCAAACAAACTTAGATTACTATCATTGACATAACCAAGTTGGAGAGTACTTTCAGCCAGTCTGAAACACTTCTGGGTGTTTTCGCTTGGAAGTAGAACCTGATTGTAGGAATACAAATGTCGGTGGAGAGAGAAAATCATAAATCTACTTATCCAATTTCTAATTGAATTTGAGGTCGTGAATATTGAACAAAGAAAGTTCCTACATTCTAAAGATAAAATCATAATTCTGCTTGGTCCAATTTGAGGTCCAATTGTAAGGATTTGTCTTTTTAATTATACTTTTTGATATTCAAGGCTTGATACAAATTTTCTATGCTTCCACATTTTCATGTATGTCTAGCAGGGAACTTGTAACTACAATATATGACAAAAATTCCTTGTTATTCTTTGATGAATGTCCCATGATCAAGATCTATATAAAAAGGTTGCTTTGCATACTAGGTGGTTAGGTGTTCTATAGTGTTATACAAGTTTAAGCTTTTCCTTTTGTTGATTTTTAAATAACAATCTTATCTCTCGACCAATATTTCTATTGCAATCTCTCTTTTTGTTGTCTTTTTAGTAGTGCTTGATTTATAGATTGCAATTGTTGGCAGCTATGCCACATCTTACTTATATATTTGTGATTTACACCTTAATTTTAATGCTAAAAGAGCCATATATTTACACCTTATTAATTTTGAATTTGTTTAGTGGGAAGTCTCACATGCCCTATTTTCCTAAGTGACTTGAGTTTGATACATGTGTATTTGTTTTAGACAATTTATGGTATTTACTTGTTGGAATTATGTGCCTCAAATTCACTGGTGGACCCCCAATTTGGTAATAATCAAGTTAGATTACACCAAGTGAGAGTTTAGGCCTTTACCACCATCTCGTGATGTTTCATGGAGTGACTGGTGATTGAGCGATACTTACCGCTACCCCACAGAGGTGTTAGAAAGAGTTTGCGGTAGTGTGGTGTTATTGCCACCCCATGTGCTTCCATGTTGACTAGTGCAGTATAGTGGTGGTTACTACTACCCAACAATAATGGTCAAAGGTATCCTATAGTGGTGCAGTATAGTCACTACCACACCGTTATGGTGTACAAGGCTTTGTATGATAGAGTGGCATATACTGCCATACTGCGATGAGCTAGTTTGTGTATCTAGCAGTGTAGCGATGGATGGTGGATGACTAGATGTCTTTGGTGAGATAGTGGGTTATTAACAATTAAACAATTAATGATGCAATGGAATCTACAAAGATGGTTGTTGTGTAATAAGATTTTACTTATTTCTTATAGTATTTTGATTGTATTCTTTTGTTTTAATCATTTATATATTGGTCACCATTTTGTTGGTTTTGATGAATTGTAATGATTATTTTGTTGGATTTGAAAGAAATTCCTCATCCAAAGCTCCAATTCTCACACATGCAAGAAGGACACTTTCAAAGGTTGAGGAGTTGGGCTTTATACCCACTAGTTACATTTTCTTACATATTTTATTTCTTGTTTCATGTGCCTCCAAATAGGTGCACCAGATCCTTGAATGGGATTAACACTGATTTATTCAACTAGAAAAAGAGAATAATTCTATATGATTTTTCTTTATAATTCATCCCAATGTTGATAGTGATCAATCTCAGCTTTGCAAAATACACAACATCTTTAACTAATAAGTTCTTAAGAAAATGTTAGGATGCACCATTCCAAGGGACAAACCTCTCCAAATTTTCAAAATAATTGCAATTCTTTTGAAAATTTGGAGAGGTTTGTCCATTGGAAGGGTGTATCCTAACATTTTTTAAGAAATTATTAGTTAATGATAATGTGTATTTTGTAAAGTTGAGATTGATTGTTATCAGAATTGGGATGAATTATAAAGAAAAATTATATAGAATTAGTCTCTTTTTCCTTCTGAATAAATCTTTGTTAATCCCCTTCAAGGATCTGGTGCACCAATTTGGAGGCACATGAAATAAGAAATCAAATATCTAAGTATATTTCAAAAATAAAATATTAGCATATGGCTTTCTTTGGGAAGATTAGCGACAACAAGATTCATATCTCCTCATTGATACAAGATCTTCAACCATAATTTATCAGACAGTCTAGTCCACGATTCAATATCAATAACATACTAATAAAATCCAAAGCTATTTTTTAGCTTTAATAACAGTTGTCATTAGAATTGGGCTGTATGTACTTGGAGTATCCCCTACAATAGGATTTTATTAGTCTAGCCATAAAAAATTACCTTAGATTTTCATGTATGTCTAGTAGGGCACTTGTAACTACAACATTTGACAAAAAAATCTAGGTGTTGTTATCCTTTGATGGATGTCCCTTTAGATATCTGATATAGTGCACATTATTATAGTGCAAGCCTATTTTTCAGATTGTTTCATTTAGCATCACCAATATTCTCCACAAGAACATTGGACCTATTTAAAATGATGGAAATGGTTCACATCTCTCAAAACAATTTCTTTTGCAACAATCTTGGAGATGAATTTAGATGCAATGTGAAAATCATAACATACTCGAAGGTTCTTAACAACTCTAATAGTTGTACCAAGGGCCATGTTTAACAAACAAAATACAATTGCTAACTTTTCACTAAGGTGGCAAATAAATGATTCCTTTTTCTTCTATTCCACAACATTAAGTAAAAGTCTTGAATCTAGAAATAGCCTACTGCCTTCATTTGCCAAGCCAATTTCTCCAATTTTCATAGCTCTCCCATGTTTTTTGATGTGAACTGTCTCCTACAAATTTTTGATTGATTTATCTTTCTACTATGTTTGGACTTACTTTTGTAAACTTGCAATATACAATACACTTTTATTCTTTCTCAATTAAGACTAATAGTAATTTTATTGGTTGTATTGAGGCATAGCTTCATTCATGGTAAAAAAGGAAGAACCTATTGCTCATATTAGATGTAACGTTGCATATAAAGGAGGAAAGATTCTAGTTGGGTTATTGTTGACTGCATTGAAGGAGAGGGTGTCATATATGGAACACGATCAACACTCTCCTTCTTGGATTCTACACATTACAACTTGCTCCAAGAAGATTTCCCATGTTGTAGAAGTTTTAAGATATGAAAGGGGCATGTGCTTGCATTGAAGGTCTTCAAGCATGCATTTCCATCATTGCAAAATATTGTTGGAGAATTTTCTTTCTTGCAGTCATTTCTGTGCAATATTGTAACTCAGATTTTCAATCTTGTGACTGAAAATAATAATTTTAATAAACTATTTCTAAATTGTAATTAGAAAACCTTTCTTTTATTAATAAGGTTCACCATTTTTTCCTTCACAATAGTTGTCTTATTGTGTGCAATTGATGATTGATGTGTATTTTCTTTTTTATGCTTAAATCCTCAAATATCAGTTAATTAAAATGACTAACTATACTACTAAAACACATCAATTAATAATTAAATTGACTAAATATACTACCAATTGACAAAAATCATCGAACAGTGAATAAAAATGACTAAATAAGTGACCAAATTACAACAATCAATGACTAAATCAACAACTAAATAAGTGGCCAATTAAATATATTAGTGAATAAAAAATGACTAAATAAATGACCAGATTACAACAATCAATGACTAAATATATTAGTGGAAAAGAATGACTAAATAAGTGACTAGATTATAGCAATGAATGACTAAATATATTACCAAATTGATCAATCAAAAAAAGAAATAAATGACTAAAAATGGTTGTCATCAATCTCGTCATGTTATATATGACTAGCAATAAACTACTAATGGTCACATGACCAAGTTTAGTCATTTATAAGTAGTTTGTAGCAATTTTTTAAGTAGTTTATTATTGTTTCTATACTACTATATCTTTCTTTTGGTCTAATGTTTTGGTGTCTACCTCTTAGGGGGAGAAGCTAGTATCAGGTGTTGTCATTGTGAATATTCTATTTTTTATGTCAAAGGAGAAATCAATATAAAATATTCTTTTTCCTTTTCCATTGATGTCAAAGGGAGAGAAGAAGCATGTGAAAAAGAAAAAAAAAGAGAGAGAAATCTAATGGGAGAAGCATGTGGAAGGAAAGGAAGCCTATAAGAGATTATCTACTAAGGGGGAGAAATAGAAAAGTGTATTTATTGTTGTATGTTGTCTTTGATGGTTTTCTACATCATGTGTTGCCATCAATGACAAAGGGGGAGATTGTTGCAAGAATGGAAAGATTGAAGGTGTTGTCATTGATGTCAATTGGTCAACTGGTTATCAATTAGTTTTTGTTGGTTTTTATGTTGAGGATATTGAGAAAATTGTAATGAAGATATGTTGTAGGTATTCAGTGGTTGCTCTTGGTTTTGGTCTGGATTTGCTCCTATGTTTGTAGGGTTCATACATGTTGTTCATGGTTGTTAGAAGATGCTATATCTAGATTTTTTGGTTGTTGATTTGTTATACAATGCAAGTTGTTTTCACTAGTTGTGAACTATGGTTTTCTTTGTTTCTTGTTGAGGTCTGAGAGAAAAATTTTTGGTCCATATTTCTCTTTGATGAAGTCTTATGACTTTCCATTCTAGAGTTGAGTTTCCCTGATTCCATTGAAGATAGATTTGGCATTTGGAAGATTTGTGCTTAATGGTTCTATGTTTTTTACATTGGTTTCAATGACCTTGTGTGAAATACTACTTTTGAGGTTGATGAAGTGTGTGTTTGGGTCACCCTCATTCTAATTCCACCCTAGGATGTTTTGGTGCCAACCTAATTTGAATTTGACTTTGGATGGGAAGCTTTGGATATGTTTCAAAGTTGATGATGGTATAAATACAAGATGAGTTACTGGTGAAGAAACATACAAAGTGTGAAGAAGAAGAGAGATAAGAGAAAAGAGAAAGTTCATTTAGATCTGACATTGATTCTATTCAATGAGTGTGTGTGGTGCGAGTGTGGTAGATTAGTGTGAAGCTTAATGTTGAGTTTTCGAATGTAGTGAGTAGAAGGTGAACTCTACCATTCATGCATGTCTATGAGTGATTATGGTGGAATCCTTTGTTGCATTGGGATTTTAGTCTCTCTATAACAATTATTCTTTGTCTTCTTTGTATCTCTATGGCAGTGAGCCCTCTTGGTTGTTTTCCATGTTGGACAATGAGTCTTTGTTTTTGCAGTGAGCCTCTTGTAATTATTTTTGATATTCTCTATAGTGTGATTTAATCCTCACCGTGGTTTTTCCCTTATTGGTTATTCTATGTAAATCTGTTGTTATTGTGTTTATGTGTTTGGGTTTCAGCTTCTAGATTGGCATTTGATGATTATTCATTTAGGCAGTATTAGTTCTAGTGATTGAATTAAAGGTTTCATTTTGTGACAATTAAATTATGATCCCCCTTTCAAAAATTAAAATTAATTAGGCTTGTACATGAATAATTGGGCCAATTAGAGGCTTAATTAAGTATAATTAATTAAGGAATCCAAACATAATGTGAAAATGTAAAGGAGTACATTTTCCAACACTACATTTAGCCCCCACTTTACTGAGAGGATGAGCCCTACACTCAAAATCACACTAGAGTAAACAAACAAGCATCAAGAGAGGTATAATTGTATAACTATTGGAAAGGTGAGATAACAGAGGTCAAGGAGGATGATCAAGCCCCCAAAATCTAATATCTCAAGGAAAACCAACAAAGGAAAAAAGAGACACATGCCTATGTTAAATATGTAGCAGCAAGACAAGATAGACAAGCATACAATGCCAAAATTAATGAGAAGAAAATGAGGGGTGGATCAAGCCTCATCTATTTGTCCAATTGGTATGGATCAAGCCTTATATATTTGTCCAAAAGTGTTCACAAGTGGAAACCAATTGTCCACTATGCAAAAAAAATGTGCTCACATGGTCTAGTGAAATACATTATCCACTAGGTGATCCCTAGAAAGTGGTTAGTGGGAAGGTGTGCCAAGTCTAGGATCCCATTGTACTAACCATACCAAATTTATACCTCTTGATAACTTTGACAAGGTACCACAAAAATGGTCACAAGGGCAGAAATTTGCATTATTCTAGGCACTCATGAGAAAGGCTCCACTAGAAAGCAAGTCGTGTTATGCTTGGTGACCATGAAAAAAATAAAGGCTCCACTCACAAGCAAGTCATGTTATTCTTGGTGGCCTTGATACATGTAATAGGATATTCAAAGGTTTTTGTTTAGTTCATGAAAGGTCTCACCTTAGGTAACATCGTGCTTAATGTCTCCAAGAGAGGACTAGTCAAGGATAAAAGATTTGCAACTTAGAGAATGTAATCCATATCATCACCACTAAGAGGAATGTAATATGCTCAGAAAGGTCACAATATTGAAGGAAATAAAACTGAATGACACCACCAATAAGACACATCACATGAAGTAATAAATCTCACTTTGAAGCAGACAATGAGTAGAGACATGTATGCCCCCACTTTAATGAAACTAGTAAACACCATACTATGAGGAATTACATTAAAGTAGAACACAATAAATGCCAATACATGAGAGATTTATTTAGAAATATCTATGTAACATATGCTTCCAAGTAGAGCTATTGCATGAAAAAGATATTTTTCCCCCCATATGCAATCCTAAGATAAGACATAAGGGATCCATGGATCAGGGGTAAATGTTTTTCATTACTATAGTTATATAATCGATCTCAAAACTATCATAATTTCCCAAATAACTTATGGAATAATGAGCACAAAGGAAGAATGACACATAGAGAGAGAGAGAGAACAAAGGGAAGCTTTTGGATCAACATGGAAGAGACTTGAATGTCTTGACACCTTACATCATCCGTAAAAGAAAAATTCAAGACAAAAGACAAAGACCTATGACATATAGAAGAATGGAGATATAAATAGAAGAATGTCACAATGGATTCACTTCCTTTGTATCCTTGCACTGATGGAGTGACAAGGGTCATCCAAAGTAGGCTCAAAAAAATATAAATGCACGCCAAGTAACACTGTACGAGGGATCACATTATGCACATGCAATCGCAAAGAACACAAAGAGAAGAAAAAAAAAATACTAGTATGACACATGTGATTCAAACTATGCTAGGTCATTTGCTTCCCAATCTTGTTCATCATATGCAGAAGGTGGATAACTAGCCAAAGGGACAATGAAAATTGTTGTACTAGGAGGATCACTAGGTTCAACACACGATGAATCACTCCCGTTAGGAGGATCATCATGGTTGTTACAATATAAGCTCATGGAAGAGGAAAACAATAAACTAAGCTCATTATGCACTTCCTCATCAATATTAACAATCTCATCAACATCATCTATGTTAATCACAACAAGAGTCCAAATGACAATGTGCATTGAAGTTTCTTTTTGTTTTTGTTGTTTTGGTGAAGGTAGAGGGCCATCATGCTTTATTTCAATTGGTGTTTAATATTGATTTTTTTTTTATTCTCTTCTTTTAATCTTTGAGAAATAGCACAACATCTATTCCTAAGCTCTTTAGCATTTCTATTTATTTTTGTACAATTTTCAAGTTGTGATTGTGTAGGGGTGGGTTTATCAACCATAGGTTTCTTTTCTTCTTGCAAGGGAGGAGTAGAAGGAACCATGAGAGCTTGTCTAACCACTTTCTCTTTAACTTTGTAAATTTGTTTGATCTTAGAAGGGACAATAGGACTTACATTGTTATTTTTTGGTCTTTTGTAGGAAATACATGAAGGATTTTTCATGGGTTGGTCTTGATTACTTGGAAGGGATTTGGGTTTAATCATGGTTTCATCAATGATAGGAGGATTAATCATGGGTTGAGGCATGTTGCTGGGGGATAATTCTGCTATGCATTTTTCCTTGAACTTTTGATAATATTTGAAAAAAAAATCCTCATGAAGCTTCATAGGTTCCATAGGTTTAGGCCAAAAGAAATCCAAGGAGAAATTCCCATGGGAAGACAAAGGATTAAAGCCACTATGATCTATAGTAAAGATATAATTTCCAAATGTAAACTTTAAGAATTTATGCATTACCAATGGGATGACATCTATGGAGCATAGCCATGGGTAACCAAGCTTCACATAGAATTGGTTTGATGATGAGATGATGTAGAATGAAACATTCAATTTTTTTTGTCCAAATTTTAAAGGAAGAGTGATCGAACCTATCGTAGCGCAAGAAAAACCATTATGCATTTTGATCCATTCTTTCAATTTTTCATAAGAAACATGATAAAGTTCATGCACAAATAAGAATTCCTTAGTGATCACATCCTCTACACATACGAGATAAATTAATATCCCATTAGTTATAGGCTTGTCATTGATTCTTCTGGTGATGTAAAGAGGACCATTGGGTGCATGTCTAATTATGTTATTTTGTGAGAAAGCAATGTCAAGGGCCAGTTTGGTTTGGCCTTTACGAGGTTGAACATCAATGAAGTTGACCACACATTCTAAGTCTACTTCATTTTCATTTATATTGTCATTATTTGTATCTTCAAGTTTGTCAACATTCATCACATCATTCTTGACATCATTAGCTTTCACAAAAGAGATATTATGATTTGGCATAGGGTTAGTAAATATTTGCAAATTTTAGTTGGGTTGGGAAATGGATTTGTTTCCTTAATCATTAACACCACCAATCTAGATGTGATTAGAATCAATGAGGTCTTGCACAATATGTTTAAGATACTTAAATTATTTTGTATCATGTCAATTTTGTTAGTGATAATGGAAAAAGGAATTTGAGTTGAATTTTGGAAGTAAGCTTAGTGGTATCAATGGCTTTTATAGGAGGTAAGGTGACTAATTTCTTACTTATAATCTGTAACATGATGGAGTGAAGGGTATTAGGTAAAGAGGTAAATAGTCTACTCCTCTTGCTAAATGGATATGGATTTTTCATTTTAACAGCAGCTACTTGGGAGGTAACATGTTGACTTGTTTAAGGTGTATTTATTTGTAAAAATCCCTTATTTTGTTTCTTGAAAGGTTGAAAATTGTTATCAGGTGCAACTTTAGATTTCTGAGAAGAGTTAGAAGTTTTTTTGCTTCATGACGACTAACCAAATTCTAATAGTCACGAAGAGTCATGAAAATGTGTGTAAAGGAAGGAAACTTCAACATCTCAAGTTTAGCTAGAATATTGGTATGAAAATTCACAATGTATATTCTTTAAAGGTTAGCATCAAGAATCTTAATGTTGATTTGTGAGTAATGAAATTGGTATCATGCTATGAAATCAATGACCTTTTCATCTTTGTTTTATGTACGTAGCATTAAATTAGCTAAGGTAATCTTGGGACCCATGTGCAGTTGGAAATGGTTAAGAAATGCATAAAAAAGTTAATTGAATGAACTAATTGAGTTATTCAGTACGGAACAAAACCACTCCAAGGTAGTGTATTTCAAGGATCTTGGGAAAAGTTTAGCCAAGAGTTTATCTTGAAAAATGATGTCACTACATAAGGTTGTGTATGACAAGACATGGTTACTAGGTTCTCCTTTTCCACTATATTTCTCAAATCTAAGAATCTTTATGCCTTGTGGCATTTGCACTCTTACTATCTCCAAGGACAAAGCATTTCTTTTGAGATATTGTAAAGGTTGGCCATTTTAACTTTGGTTCAATGTGGAAATTTTTTGTTGGAGGGATGAAAATTTTTGTAGGAGTTGGTTAAGGATGGGATCATTTTTTTTTGTTGTGAGATGGAGGTGTATATGTGTTCAGAGAACAAGTGAATTGTAAGTTTGTGAGGGGAAATATATTAGGAGATATGATATTCTAATGCACAAAGATAAAGGGATTCCCATTGGAAATACCTAAGGTGGTATTGGCATTGCTAGTAGGTTGTTTAGTTGTTGTAACAGTTGGATTAGTGTATGTAGCAATAGAGATCAAAGTTGTGGAAGGAGAAATTGGATTTCCACCTTGAATTTGAGTGAACCCAAAGTTTTGAGCATAACTAGTCATTTGTATTTTGAACTCACAAAATTTTGCAATTTCTCTAAATCTTCATTCATTTGTCTTAGTTCTTCTTAAGGGGCATTAGCAACCATTGTGTTAATATCAGTTGCATTGGTTGTGGGTAGGGTGGTCATGGGAAATGAGGTATCAAAGCTATGGTCCATAGTGGATTGACTAGTATCAACACTATGAGTGAAAGAGTTGGAAAACTCAAGATCAACGGTGAGTGTAGTAGTGCGGGATGGTATGAGTCTCAAACTATGTCACACTATAGTATTGGTAATAGGACACTAGGTTGTGAAGCTCATACAAGTTTCACCAAACCCATGTGCACCCAAAATGGAGAATAGGCACTAGATAAATGCAATCAAATACCCTAGAATATGAAGTGCAATGCAAGTATGTAGAAATAGATGGTAATTTTAAGATTTAAAACAAGATAATTTACTGATTATGCTATGCAAAAACCTAAAAATGATTTATTTTAATGCCAATTTTGATAGTAAAACATTGCACTCAATTTGACCAATTAAACTTAATTCAAACATTGATAGATTTTTTTGGTTTATGAAGCTAAAACCTAGATTAAACAATAGATCAAAATGAAGAAAATAGAGACAAATCATTTCCCAAAATGTTGAAACAAGACCTATACAGATACGGATTCACCCTAGGGTGAATGGGTCCTAGCACAGGGGTTGCTAAAATTTAAGTCTGATCTGAGGTCCAATGCTAGGGTTTCCTATTTTAGACTATATAAACTATGGTTTCAGTGACTGATTTTTCTAGATTTTTATGTTTAAATGCAAGTGCAATGAGAGAAAAATGATGAACAATGACACTTTTTGAAATGAAATTTTGGTCCTATTTGTGAATGTGAATGATGCAAAGTGCACTAATATGCAAGTATTATGCAAAATTATTGTAATATGCATGCAATTTTTTAAAAAATTTAGATTTTAGAGGATACAAAATACAAACCTAAAACCCTAAATGAGATACAAAATAATGCAATTTTAACAACCCTAAATGCAATGCAATGCAAAGTAATATAAATCCTACAACTAGGGTTTAAATGAACTCCAAATTTAGAATTTTTGATGTACAAAGTTAGGTTCACCAAAATGAAACAAAGGAAAATATAGGTTTATCAAATTGAAATGGGGGGATGTATGAGAAACCTATCTTCCTATTTTCATTAGGAAAAAGAGATCCCCTAGGGAAAGATTGACTTTCTTGACCCTTAGGTGAGTCAACCTTGATGGAGATTTTGTTGTCTTCCTTATGAATTAGGATGAGGTAAATCAGCCTAAAATGCACTTTTGGGAGATGAATGAATACCAAATGAATGAATTATGCATTGCAACATATAAAACCTCTAAATTAAACCTTAATTTGACAAAATCCATAAAGTTTTAACAGACTTGAGAAGGATGTGATTTTATGCACCTATCACAAAAAGGTTGTGTTGAGTGTCCTCTTAGGACTCATTCGCCCAAGGATGAATGGGTCATGCTATAGGGGTTGAAAAAATTTCTTTCACAATCCTCTATTCCTATGTTTGCACTCTATATTCCTCTATTTTTCATAGTAAAAAATTCAGAAATAAATTTTGAAAGTGAGTTATCGTGGCTTGACGACATTGTTGAGAACTTTGCAACTTTAACAACTTTTTGCAATTTTTCCCTCTTGATATATCTCCAATCCTTATTCAACCTAAGATTTGAAAAACACACAAGAGGGAAAAAAAATTATTTTTGGTGAATGGGGGATTTCCTTGGTCAAGCCCTTTTTGGTAATTAAACCTTGAAATGAAACAATGAAACATGAAATGAATGATGAATAAACAAGTGTTATGTTGCAACTTACCAAAACCTTGATTTGAAACCCCTTGAAGGATTGAAATTTAATACATCTCTTCAAGGTTACGATCTTCCATGAATGGCTTCATTGATGATGTGATCTTGATGCTTGAAATTTGACTTGAGTGCTTGAAACCTACATCACAATGTTAGCTTGATAAACATGCATGATGCTTGAGATCTTGAATGTTGCAATGAATGCTTGATAAATATTCTCTTGAACACCTTTGAAAATAATCTTAGCTCTTGTGAAGTCTCTCAAAAAAATTTAGCTTGATTCTAAGATTTGAAATGATAAAAAGACCTTTCTTTTATAGACAAATTTATAATTTCCTGAAAATTAAACAATACAAGCCGACATTTGAAATTGAATTTGAGATCCTAAAAAGGCCACCAAAAACAAATTGAAATTTTGAATTAAGAAACTAAATGGGACCCTTTCGCCCAAGGGAAAATGGGTCCCGACCTAAATTGCCAAGACTTATTCATTTCCGAGTGTTAAAAATGATAATTGCATTAATTAAATCATGATCCCCCTCTTGGAAATTGCAATTAATTAGGCTTGTAGATGCATAATTGGGCCAATTAGAGGCTTAATTAAGTCCAATTAATTAATGTATCCAAACATAATGTGAAAATATACATGAGTACATTTTCTGACACTACATCTTGTTCCCTCAAAATCTGAAAGCCTTTCCCGTAAGTCTATTCCAAATTGATGCATGTGTTTGTACCTTTATGCTCATATGACATAGGGTTTTTTGATGTGCTCTCGTTGTGATTGTAATTGGTAGGTGATTCGATGTGGATTACTTGAGGTATGCTTTGTGACCCACTTCAAGGATGTAAGAGGGTGAATTATTCAAGTGGTGGTATGGTAGGACGATGTTGGTATGGGGTAGTAGGGCATTGTATTGAAGGATAAAAGGCTACATTATTCTCAAGGTTGCATAAGGAACTTTGTATGAATTCATGCACTCTCTCTTCATCTTGACCTAGGACCTCAAAAAGACTTGAAATAAGAGATGAAGTATCATGATTTTCATTATTAGAATTAGGTTCATCACCAAACACACACCTTGAAACATCAACCAAAGATTTCAAAGACATCCAAATTTCACCAAAATACACAACCATAATTAAATTTTTCAATGAGGTTCAAACTATTAATCCACAAGTGGAGAATAATCAGACAACAACTCCAGACAGAGTCTCCTAAGAGTGTTCTATCATAGAAAGTTGAACTATACCCACATAACAAGATAGAGTTTCCCAAGGGTGTCTAAGTCTTCAACAGGGGTTCTAAAAATTCAAAGTTTGATTGGCTTTTACACTGTTTAAGGATTATGATTCTACTTGCAAATAGTTGTAACAGTAAGTAATTTCCTAGAATTGTAACATGCCAATTGTTCAATAAAATTAAATTCACTATATGCTAACCTCAAGTAAATAATCTATGTTCAAAACTCATCGCAATAAAAAATTTCTTGTAATTCAAAGACTATATGCACATCTGAAATAACACATATTCCAAACTTTCCATTTGGATTATAATTGAATATTACAATTCTTCCAAAACAATTTCATATATAAAATATCAAGATAACATTTCTTTCATTACAACTTCCATAGAAATGGATATAAGAAAACATACATAGCTCCTTTAAGCTTCATTAGCAATAGTATCAAATGGTCTGAGAAATTTCCCATAATTCTCGACTGCCAACTGATGAGGAGAAGCATCACTCAAGTACTTTTTCCACCAACCATGGACTCAAATATGGTCCCCTGCACATCTGCCACATATGGCAAGATGGCCCTACCCTTCGATGAAGAGATTGGTTGGAAAACACCATAAAAAATAGCCTTCCTTAGCTTAGTGTTGTGTCTACATACTAGAACCTAATCATATGGTAGCTACAACTATGGGTATGAAAATCCTAGACTAGAATGTTATACTAGATCACAGTGAACTAATGGTGTAAACAGTGGCTACTTATACTACTTTGGCCAAAGTTTCATGTAAAAGATTCATCTCTTCACCCACTACCCTAGGTTGATTTGGTTGATGAGCATTCATATACTATGCATAGGCAATTCCCTTCTTAAGGTAATCTTTAACCCCAAGAGAAACCCATTTCCTTTATAATAAACTACGCATAGGAAATTCCCTTCTTAATGTAATATTTAACCCCAGGAACAACTTATGACTATAACATTCCTACTAAGTAAACACAAACATAAGATACTACCTTCATTGGATAATCCAATTCCAAGGTAATCAATGAACACTCTATAGTTTGAATTACACAAATAATTGAAAGAAAATACTTCATAAGCTATTCTAAGCTTCCTATTTACATAGTATATAATACCAATGAATGCAATCACTCCTTAATATAGAGTATGTACAAACACTCAACTAAGGTTCATAACATTATAACATAATATTTCCCTATTCTAGAAAACCAATGTATTTTACTACACAAGACAACAACTTTCAATATTTCTAAAAATATATAAAGCATAAGAGTGTAGAATTAACATGCCTATTAAACGCTAATCCCAAATGAAATAAACTAACTTCCAAGCTCAAATCACTCCAAGACTCTTTAGTAATTCTCCAAATCCACACACATAAATTCTCACAATAACTCTCTTAACTCTCCTCACAAACAACTCTCAGCTCAAACAAGAATAACTTAAATAGAAAATAGTAGAATGCAAGTGAATAATGCATCCAAATGAGGCAATCTTCTCCCCTATTTATACATAAATATGAGACTTAGCTACCTAAAAGAAATATATGTTAAATGACACTTCTCAGCTATTAAGATTGACTCAACAACTAATCTTAATGGGTGGGAGTAGTTAAAATCAATACTCATTAAAACAGAGCAGTAGGTCGATTAAAACAAAGACAACAAGAATGTGTTCCAAAAATGCAAGGTAAAAGATTAATAGGTTGACTCTTAATATGCCAGCTTCTACTTGACTTGTTCTACATTTTACTTTGTCTTCCATCAATAGACTAAGTTTACAATTTAGACTTCTATTTGCAATGCAGTTTTCATATTTTGGTGCCACCTAAAACCTTCTATCATACTTTTGGTGTTTGTTGTTTTATGACCAAGTTAGCATTTAAATACACTTTCAAATATCTCATATTACTCTTGATTGATTCTTTTATATATTGTGTTTTATTTGTAATCTTGTCGATGCATATTAAATGACTATAGAACTGCCTTTAAAGCATGTATTGTTGTTGCACCAATAATGATATATATCATGCACTATATAATATATAATGTGCCCTTTGTTATTTACAAACAACACTTCATACAAACATAGCTCTAATAATATATATATATATGTGTGTGTGTGTATATATATATACACACACACACACATATATATATATATACTTTTTATATATCAATCAACTCATATGATAATATGTGATTAATGGTGAAAAATGGAGTTGCACAATGTCCACAATCAATCACTCAATAAATTCCTAGGGATCCTAATTGGATTGAATAACAACCTCACAAGGTGAGTCAACTCACAATGAGGAAGGCCTAGGAAGGATTCTTTCAACTTTAAGGGGTTCACCACCAAGCAAATGCTTGGAAAATAAAATGTTGGAAAACACAATGTGATATGTAAAATGACCTGAAATAAGCTAAATGAGAGATGCAAATGATGAAATTGTGCAACAAGGAGATATGATATGTGTTCTTGGGAAGTTTGGAGATGTGAGGATTCTGAAAATGCAAAGAAGTTGTCCAGAAATGCTAGGCAAGACAAACACGCCCAAGATGGCGTATTAGTCTTGTTGTTGTTTTTTGGGGTAAATACAAAATCTTCAGATGTCAGAATTGGATCTGAAGGAATATCTGAAAAATATGCTCAGGAGGACTAAGACACCCAAAGTAGCATATTAGTCTCGTTATGAATTTATGAAAACTTTGAATGTGGTCTTGAGCTCCAAGGTATGTACTTGCTTCATTTCTGATCGCAGGTTCTGAATCTTCTGAATATGGCTTGTAGGTGATTTTCTATGAATATGACAACTTTGAAATGCAACTTTTCAACTTTTACAACTTTGCACTCCAAGTGATCTTCAATACTTCAACCTAGATCTGCAATCACAAATATGCAAGATGGGAAAAACTTGTTTGTTAGTGAATGGGGGTTTGCCTTTGTCAAACCCCTTGTTGGTAATTAAACCATGAAATGAAATAGAAATAATGAAGGAAATGGTGAATGAACAACATGCAATGCTCCAACTCACCAAACCCTTGTAAATTTTGCAAACTTGTGTGCAATGCTTGCAATGGATATGGATCTTGAACCAAATGAATGATCTTGAATTTCTTGCTTGAATCAAAACCCTACATCACAAATGTTAGCACAACACACATGATGGAAGAAAACTCTTTGATATGATGCTTGAATCTTGATGATGGCTCCAAATCCTTGATAGAAATGCTCTTGAATTCTCTCACAAAATACTTGTTTTCTTAGATTGCTTGTTAGGAGAAAATGAGATAAGGAACCTTGTATTTATACTTATGCTTAATATCTTGAAATTACATCACACCAAGCTAACATATGAATTCATTAAATTAAGGAGGCTAAATATCGCTAGAATTTGAAATTGAATCCTGAAAATAAGTCAAGGAGGAATAAGATGCACTAGGTGGCACCTTAGTCCCAAGGCTCAAATCTCAGGGTACAGACTCCAAAAAAGGGGTCTTTCTAGGTATATTCAAAATTAGGGTCCCAAGACCCATGGAGGACAAAGACGCCCTAGGTGGCATTTTAGTCCCATTCCACAAATTAGGGTCACATAGACAAAATTATTAAATGATCATTATCTTTTGATGTTTGTCAAGATTAGCCATAAAAAATGTAATTCACAGGGCTTGTGGACACAAAATAGGACCAACTAAGACATAAATGAGGATAAATAAAGCAAGGTGGGCCCAAAAAAGTGTGAAAAATGCAAGGGTATTCATTTTACTACACTTGAGATGCATCACCCACTTTTAGTGAGAGGGTGAATTTTCTTCAAACTCACTAAAGTAGCTAACCACGCAAACCAAGAGGGGGTTCCTGTGATGAATTTGTGCAAGATAGAAATGAAAATAACCTAGAGGGATGATCAAGCCCCCTAGGATCACATCCTAAGTGGAAAAATGCAATAGGAACAAAGGAACACATGGACGAAAAACAAATAAAGGAAAAAGAAAAATGTCATGGATCGCTCTGTTCCTAGTCATCCAACGCAATGTGGACCGGCCCAGGCTGTTTTTCCAAAAGAGGCTTTACAAGTGGAAATAATATGCTAACACTATGCAAACAAAACACACACTCATAAGGGCTAGTGAAGCTAGTTGTTCACTAGGTGAGCCCCAAGAGGTCCATATCAAAGTCATACCCATGACTATGATAAAGACAAAAGGAAAAAAAATGCACCCTCACAAGGGCTAATGAAGCTAGTTGTTCACTAGGTGACCGCGACCATATCAAAGACATACCTCCATGAATTTAATAAGGTGAAAATGCAATGCAACAAGAAAGAGGGATGTTCAAAGGGATTTTTCTTCATTCGTGTGAGGTCTCATCTTAGGGAACATTGTTTTTAACTTCTCTAAGAGAGTACAAATGCAAGGTCTCATCTTAGGGAACATTGTACTTAATGTTTCCAAGAGAGCACAAGTGCAAGGAAATGTCACAATATTAGAGGAAATCAAACCCAATGACACCACCAAGAAAGTAAAGCATTGCAAGAAAAAAAGAAAACCATACAATGCAACATGAGTTTCAATGTATGCCCCCACTTTAAAGTGGTTGTTAACACCATTGCTATGAGCAATTGCTTTAAAGTAGAAGAATACATGAGAGCTTACTCAGAAATCCCTATGCTAAGTCATATGTTTTTTATAAGCTACGTCATGCAATAGGATGGAAGGGTTGCCCCCAAACACACCATGCTAAAGATAACTTAGTACGTCACATGCGAGCCAACTTAAGGAATGTCTTCCACATCCCAAGGTTTCTCTTTTACGTACATGAAAGGCGGTCAACTAGCCAAAAGAGACAATGACAAGTGAAATACAAGGACAACGTTTCCTAACCCCTTTCCCCCACTTAGTGTACGACAAGGGTGAGCCGAATAGGATGAAAATGAATATCAGTTAGAAGAATTAGGTGCTTCAACACAAGGAAGAACACCACACTCCTTGAGATGTTGAATTTTGTTGTTTAAATCCTTACATTCATTAGTAGAATGACCATGAACTCTATGATATGCACAGAATGAATGTTTGTAGTATAATTTCTTTCATGTTCTTGGAGGGAGGGATATCAAATGATCTTGGAGGATTCTCATCAAGATACTCTCTTGGTCAAAGGTGGAGGATGTTGCTTTAATTTTTGACAAAGATATCTCTTGCTTAACATAAGGTGACATACCTAAACAAGAACTTTTAGATTGCAAGATTTTGTTCTCTTCTTTAAAGGAAGGTGTAAAATCTATTGAATTCAAATCATTAGTGTTTTTCAAGATGACATTGACATTAAGAAAAAATTTCTATGTATGTTTCATTTCTTGTAAAGAATCTTTTGTAATAGTGTTGATATTAAGTGAAGGTTTGTTTCTTTCTTTTGAGGGGCAATAACCAAGAACACTAGTCTTTTCTTGTGTGTGAAGCTTTATTGGGGCATGGATACCTTGTTCTCTAGCACCACGTCTTTTTCCACTATAGCCAAGTTGTTTCATCATTTCATAACCTTTTCCATAAAGATTCTTGATCTCTTTTGGAGTTGGTGGTTGTTGATAGTCACTTTCGTCAAAGTTTGGCATGTAATTTGTTGTCTTCTGTTTTGAAGTGGTTGAGGTGGATGCTTGCAAAGGGTCTTCCAAATTTTGGATTGACATTACTACCTTTTATTTTCCTTTTTTAGGCTCTTTGTTTATGATTTTGTATTCTCCCATGAATGTTGGTGTGAAATCTTAGGAACCCCAATCATCTTCCAATAACATCATGACTTCTTTAATATGTTTTTCTTTGTCTTTTGGTTCCATGGGTTCTACTTTTGTAGTTGGTGTTAATTTTTTCAAGGGGTTCTCCTTTTTTTCTCAAGTTCTAAAAGACTATAAAGCTCATGATCAGTATCAAGTGTATACACTTTATTGTTGTAGATGTATTTCATTCTATGATGAAGAGTGGAAGGAACACCATTCATTGCATGAATCCACAGTTTTCCTAAAAGAAGATTATATGAAAGATCATTAGGCATAACATGGATCGGAGTTTGTAATGTGGCCTTTCTAGCTTTAATAGGTAAAGTGATTACACCAAGTAGTTGTTTTTGCACATTATCAAATCCATTAATAGAGAAAAATATGGGTTGAATTTTTGATTCATCGACACCAAGCTTATCCAAAACGTTTACACTACACACATTTAAGGTTAAGCCATTGTCAACAAGGGTTCATTTTATCCTTGCCGTATTCTATTGAACTATGATCATGAAAGCATCATTTTGTTTTTTCACTTCCAAAGGGGGTAGTTCACTTTGGTGGAAAAATCTGTCAACATTTATTTTTTTAATCATGGCTGCTATGTCATTCAGGTTTGCACTAGAGGGAACCACAACTTGTTACAAGGCTGTTTGAAGCATAGTGTGATAATTAGGTGAATTTTGAATTAAGTCCCATAGGAATATCTTAGCAAGAGTATTCTTAAGTTGTTCAGCAAGATCATACTCCTTTCCACTTTGTGAAGGAAAATGAGGGGGACCTAGTAAGATAGGATTAGGCAATGGAAGGGATGTTGAAGGTGTTTGTCTTGGTTGCAGATTGTTCCTAGTGTTGTATGTATGAGCAACGGTATTGTAACTCGGTCGCTACAAAAAAATTGTTCTTAGGTGGGTTTGTTTTGAACTTTTGGGTTTTGATAGGGTGAACAAATGATAAGTTTAGGCTCAAGAGAGTACTCCAAGGGGTATCTAATGTGCATAACCTCAAAAGACTTATCATTATTTTCATGATCTCTTAGTGAAGAGGATTCCAATGTTACTTCATCATCTTCATCTAAGGAATTGCTATTATCAATGTTCTCATTTTCTTCCACCTTTATACCTTCCCTAGTAGGAGAGTTTTGAGGAGAACTACAAACCAAATATTCTTGAAATTCAAGGATTGGTTCTTCTAAGATGACTTCATCGCATGTAAGTGAGTTATCAATAGTTGAATTATCATGTTCGTCAATGTTGTTTTCTTGTTCAAGGATGTTTTCTCTAGGGTAATAGAGGAAAACAATATTCCCATGACTTTCATCAATTAGATCTTCTAACATCAAAGTATCATCTTCACAACTAGGAGATACACTAGGGGAAGAACAAATGTTATTGTCATGATCATTTACAGTTTCATTCCTTTGTTCACTAATAGGATAGGTAGGGGAGGGATCAAAAAGAGGGTCATCAATGTCATGTCCAGTAAGAGAGGTACAAGGAGAGAAACAACTAGGACTCTCAAAACTTTCATTGATTCGTTCTTGTAACACCAAATTATCTTCTTCACAAATAGGAGAGATATTCGAAGAAGAATGAATATGATTGTTAGGATTGTCCAAGGTTGTATTCTCTTTCACCAAAACACTCTCACAAGGAGGGGATATGAAATTTTTCTTAGTGTGCCTAGAAAGGTAAGCTACTAACATTGTTTGACCAAAGATGAAAAGAAATTTTAACCATCTCATGCAATGCTTTAATAATGTAAACAATGTGTATCCAAAGATGTAAAAAAAAATTATCCAATGAATGTAAAACTTTAAGAATACAAACAATGTATATCCAAAAATGAAAAGCACTTTTATCAAACTTATGCATAGTTTTATGAATGTAAACATTGTATATGAAAAAGTGAAAAGTAATTTTATCCATATTATGCAAAGTTTCATAAATGTGAGCATTTCAGATCTAATGATGCTTGTAATTGAAATAATTTGAAAAATGAGTGCCCTAAGTTGATTTTTTTGACCTAGATGCATAAAATAGATGTTCCCAAAACTTTCCAAAATTGTAGTATATGTTACTAGGAGGCTCAGGAAGCATAGAAAAGTAGATTTAAACCCTAAAAAATATAGCTTCAAACTCAATAGGGACTAAGATGCCAGTAAGGGAGTTTTAGTCCTACTAAGGAATTTGAAGGGTCCAAAAAGTGGAACATAATGGAATCAACTTGGACAGGATTTTGAGGTAAAAACCTAGAGAGGGACTAAGACACCAAGAAGGGAATTTTTGACCCAGTGGAGGTTTTTTTTAGAAAAACAACAAATTCTGAGTTGTTTACAATGTTCCCAGATTGCCCACCTAGAGACTTGATGTTTGGAAACAAAAAATTGTGTAAATGAATGCAAGAAAAAGTAACTAGTGACTATAAGTAATTGGATGCAAAATTGAATGCATTTTTTTCAATTTTGAAATGCACAACAACATTTCTTAATGCAATTTTTAGCCTTTTCAATGAGATGAAATGATGTAAGAGAGAAAAAATGAAACCTTTATGCACTTTCACTAATGCAAATATGAGAAAACCTAGTTGTAATTTCACTAAGTATGAGAAACCATAGATGTAATTTCACTAATGCAAGATGAAATGCAAGAATGAATGCAACCTAAATCTAGGACGAATCAACTCCAACCAGAAATGAATGTTCAAAGAGTCGTTCACTAAAATGATAAATAGGAAAATGGATGCTTTATAACCTAGGTTATAGAACACCACTTTTCTCCAATTATCATTCAAGTATGTCCTAAGGTTCCAAATTGGATTGACTATCAACCCCAAAGGGTGAGTCAATTCTCGATAAGGAAGACCTAGGAGGGGCATTCTTTAGCTTTAAGGGGTCTACCTACCAAGCAAATTCTTGGAAAAGACAAATGAACATTCAACACACAAAATATAACAATGCAAGCTAAATGAGAGATGCAAATGATGAAAATATGCAATAGGGGGTTAGGAGGTATGTACCTGGGAAGTCTAGAGATGTTGTGAGGATTCTAAAAATGCAAAGAAGCTTCTATCCAAAATGCGTCGTGGAGGACAAACATGCCTAAGATGTGGTGCATTAGTCCCACCTACGCATTTCCGGCGAAAATACAGAATCTTCGGATGTCAACTGGATCTAAAGGAATCAAAATATGCCTCGTGGAGGACTTAAGATGTGCGCAGGAATCTATCATGGAAAAATGTTCTTATGGGTGCAACGCAAAAAAACTGCTATTAGAAACATGACGTAAATTCTGGAATAAGTTATCTATATTATTTCAAAAATATGTAAGAATAGAATCTATAGAAAATTAAATGTAGTTTATAAACTGCTAGGTTTATTTTTTTTTAAAAAGAAAAAATCTATTTGGTGAAAATTTGAAATTTCAATGCAATAGTACTTAAATTTTAGGGAATAAATAAGAAGTGGGTGTTTGCCTAACCACCCTAACCACAATAAAATGATAATATTTTTTTATAAGACTTTATATTATAAAGTAGAGGACCTGCGTCCAAATGTGATGGCTATCTTTGTTGCAATTTTCCTAAATAAATAATTAATTATGAATTTTGCCACAACTTTTAAAAAAAAAATATAAAATCAGATGTCCTACCACCTTTAACTTAATAAAATCCCATGAAATTTAATTTAATTTTTTTAATCCCAGTATGCAGCTAGAATGTGATGCATGTTTCTTAGATTCAAAATGGATAATTAATTGAAAGATATAGATGTTTTTCAATCATCCTATCACTCGAATTCTAGCCAATTTAATAGAAAATGAATAATAATTATTTATTAAATTCAAATTAAAGTATAATTTATATTGGTGGGAAAGCTTTATAAATCCCTCTTGAAAACCCTTTTATTTCATCAATTTTGGGTTAAAAGTCAAAGTAGGCCACATACCCTACAAATAATTAGCTAATATTGCCACTTTTGGCCCATCATGATCCTGCACATACCGCCTAAAGTGTAAGGATAGCCCCTGCCAAGGAATTTAGTGAAAAACTTTGAATGTGGTCTTATCTCCAAGGTCCGTGACTTGCCTTTGATCTCGTGTCTCAAATCTTTCCTCAATATGGCCTTTAGGTAGCCCCTGCGGAAGATGATAACTATGAAAGGAACTTCGTACTCCAAGTGATCTTCAAGACTTCAACCTAAATATACAATCACAAATGTGCAAGATGGAAAAACTTTTTTGTTAGTGAATGGGGGTTTTCCTTGGTCAAACTCCTTGTTGGTAATTAAACCTTGAAATGAAATAGAAATGATGAAGGAAATGGTGAATGAATGAAATGCAATGCTACAACTCACCAAACCCTTTGTTGTAAGTCCGCAAATTTGTGTGCAATGACTTGTGAATGGATATGGATCTTGAAACCAAAGGAACATCTTGAATTGCCGCTTGAATCAAAACCTACATCATGTTAGCAATAACAACACACATGATGCAAGAAAAATCTTTGATATGATGCTTGAATCTTGATGATGGCTCCAAATGCTTGATAGAAGAAGTTGTATATCAAAACAAAAGCCTCAGCTTAGGCTTTTCTACATAGACTCCAAAGGGCCTTTTTAGGTATATTCAGAATCACAACCCAAGACCCATGGAGGGGATACAAAGACTCTAGGTAGTATTTGAAATCCCAAACCTCTTACAAATTATTAGGTTTCAGAGACAAAATTATTAATGACCGCTTATCTTTGATGTTTTTCTGTGATTAGCCATAAAAGATATATAATCTATAGGCTTGTGGATGTAAAATAGGACCAATTAAGACATAAATAGGGATAGCCAAATCCATGCAGCCCAAACAAGTGTGTGAAAATGCAAGTGTATGCATTTTACTACACTAAAATATGTATATATCATTTGATATTTCGAATGCATATATCCATGTTATCATTTTATAAATAAAGTAATATGTGTATATACATATATATACATATATCGATATACTCAATATGTGTGTATATATGTATAAATGCATATATCCAATATATAAATTTTCTTATACAATCAACAAGATATATTTACAAACTTATATATATATGGTGTATATATATACATATATACACATGTCCTATTATCCATTTGATACCCTTATTCCAATTGTGCAATCCATCCATGAGCATGTGTAGGTGCATCTACCTTTGTATACTCATGTACATATTAACTCATGTGTATGGGTTTATCGTTGACATGTACATGTATACATATATATATGTTCCATGTATATATATATCCCATTTATGGAATGAAAAACACATAAGAAAAAGTTCACACATACATAGGAGTCTCAACAATTACCACAAACAAGAATATTCATAGCAAAATCATAATTCAAACATAAACCACACTAAGGGGGTGACTTACCAATTTCCCAAACTACGAATCAAGTGGACCAATCTATATGTGTGTGTGTGAAAAAGCTCAGTTAGGCTTTGTTAACGGTTACCCGACCAATCACTTCTTCTAAGTGATACTTCCCCTCCCTTCTGGAGGCTTGATCCCTACATCTACATTCAACTTAGAACATTGCAATAGTACTTAGTTTTTCATCAAAATGATCATTTGCATATATATTCATTTTATAATCAAAATATCAAATTAAATCAACATTCATTCTATAACATAAAATCAAATTAAATTTCATTCATCATTTCTAAATAATAAATATAAAAAACTGAAAACACACTATTTTTAATTAGAAATACAAGCACTTTCATTTATTTAGTATTTTAACCAATCATAGTAATAGTAAATAGGTAAATGCACAATGAGGTGTAACATATCCCCCTTCTAAATCAATTTCCTTGATGATTTTATGTAGCAAACATAGTGTAAAAAAAACACATCATTATTTTCAAGCATTAAAAAAAGCATGTAAAACATGTGGAAACTTTTGCTCAATTTCAACATAGTCCTCTTAAGTGGCTAAATCTTCTACATACTAGTCCCACTGGACTTTGCACTACAGAACCTCCCTATTACACAAGTGAATCTTACATGTTTTGAGCACCTTGAGAGGCTTGATTGTTACCACTCTAGGGTCATATACCTATAAATCATTCCAATCGATTAGATGATTATCACCTGGTATATACTTCTTTAGGTATGAGATGTGAAAGACATTATACATTCGAGCAAGAGCTAGTGGCAATGCTATTTGATAAGCAATAGGATTTACTTCCTCAAGAATCTCAAATGGTCCTATGTAGCAGAGAGCTATTTTGCATGATTTTCCAAACTTAATGCAACTCTTTTGAGGATTAACTCTTAACAACACCTTCTCTCCTCCTACAAAGTTTCTGGGTACCCACTTAGAATCTGCATAGCTCTTCTACCTATCATTGGCTTGTACTAGCCTTTTCTTAATAACCTTAACTTGTTCCTCCATTTCAAACAACATCTCAGGTCTAAGAATTACCCTATTTTCAAGCTTATCCCAACTTATAGGGGTTGACATTTCTGACCATATAATGCTTTGAAAGGAGCCATCTTAATTGTTGAATGATAGGAATTGTTGTATGAAAATTTCACCAAAGGTAAGTAATCTTCCCACTTGTATTTTTAATCCATACAATACATTCTTATTAGGTCTTCCAATACTTGTTTTACTCTTTCCATTTGACCATCCATTTTTGGATGATATGTTGAACTTATATTCAACTAAGTCCCAAGTGTAGAGAATAAAATTTTCCAAAACCTAGAAGTCACATGAGCATCTCTATTTGATATAATATTCTCTGGAATACCGTGCAATCTAAACACATCTTGGATGAATTTTCAAGGTATAATAGGATCTCCATTAGTTAAATTTCTTGGTATAAAGTGTGCTACCTTAGCAAGCTTATCTACTACCACTAGAATAGCATTGTGCTTATTCCTTGACATGGGTAATCCTTGCACAAAGTCCATACTAATGACTTGCCACTTAATTTCAAGTACATTATGTGGATATAATAGTCCCATAGGATGATGATGTTCAGTCTTCACTCTTTGAAATTTTATGCATCTAGCCACAAATCTTGCAGCATCCCTTTCCAGAAATATAATGGCTTGACATCATCCAACATTTTTTTCACACCAAGATGTCTTGAATATGGTACTTCATGAACTTCTCTCCACACTAAGTTCCTTAATTTTTCAAAATTGGGCACATATACTCTTCCTTTAAACCTTAACAATCCGTTGGGTTCAAAGTGATATCCTTCATACCTTTCATCTTATGGATTTTCCATGAGTGCTTTCTTAAATTGCTTGTAGAACTCATCTCCTTTACATTTTTGCAACACTCGGCCTTTAAAGTCAGTTTGAATTCTAACTATTGAGGAAATATGTTGTCTATGACTCAAGGCATCAATAATCTAATTTTCTTTCTCTTTAATGTATTTGATATTAAAGTCATAGTCTAATATCAACTCCAGCCATCTTCTTTGTCGTGTATTCAAATTGGGTTCTAGGGTAAAAAGATATTTCAAACCATGATGATCGGTCTTCAACTTAAAAGGATTTCCCAACAAATAATGCCTCCACATTTGAAATGCATAAATCACTACTACTAGCTCTAAATAATGTAGTGCATAATTTTTTCCATATGGCTTCGACTTTCTTGATTCATATGCAATGAGTTTCCCTTCTTGGATTAAGACTCCACCTAAGCCTTCTCCTGACACATCCATGATGAAAGTGAGATTTCCATTAGGATCCGGTACTTTCAAAATCAGAGCGATAGTCAACTTCTCCTTGAGTAGATCAAATGTTTCCTTACATTTTTCCATCTACTCAAACGTATTTCCTTTCCTTTGTAATGAAGTAATAGGGAAGGCTATACTAGAAAATTTTGCAACAAAATTCTGATAGTAACCTGCTAAACCCATAAAGCTCCAGACTTCAGGTACATTCTTAGGCACTAGCCATTCTATCACTACCTTTATTTTGGTTGGATCCACTAAAATTATATCAGCTGAGATCATGTGACCTAGGTACTATTCTTTCTTCTGAAAGAAGGTACACTTAGAAATTTTCCCATATAATTCATGTTCTCTTAACCACCAAAGAACTATCTCTAAATGCTTGCAATGATCCTCCTCATTCTTGGAATAAATTAATATATCATCCAAGAAAACTAAAATAAATTTATCTAGGCAATCCCTAAACACATTGTTCATTAGATTCATGAATGTTGTAAGTGCATTCGTAAGTCTAAATGGTAGGACTGTGAACTCATAATGTATGTATCTCATCTTGAAGGTAGTCTTGAAAATGTCCTCATCTTCGATCCTTAGTTGGTGGTATCCTAATTGTGGATAATTTTTTGAAAACATAGTTGCTCCCTGCATTTGATCAAAGAGATCATTAATGCATGGCAATGGATACTTGTTCTTTATGATAGCTTTATTAAGCATCTAATAATATATGCACAAACATAGCGTACCATCCTTCTTCTTTATGAAGATCATTGGCACTCCCCAGGGTGAAACATTGGGTCTTTTCAATCCTTTGGATTTAACAAATCTTCTAGTTGTGCCTTAAGCTCCATTAACTCAATTGTAGTCATTCGGTACGATACTTTGGAAATAGGTTTTGATCTAGAAACTATGTCAATGGAGAATTCAAATACCCTCTTAGGTGGTAATCCAAGTAGATCCTTTGGAAATACATCTATAATTTTCTGTAAGATACGATATTTCTCCATATCTGTTGCTCCAATTTCCATTACCTCACCTTCCTCTATTTCTTGGTAGACTTATGGCCTATTGAAGACATCATCATCTTGAGAAATGGATTCCTCATATTCCTCCAGTTTTTCATCTTAACTGCAAAGAGTTTGCATCCTTTCTTCTTTTCCCTATGTAGTTGTACTACTGAGATTTGATGCAACTTGACTTCCCTAGGTGTCCTTTGCAATGTCACCTAGTTACCTAGATCGTCTAAACACTCTATAGTTTTGGCATGACAATTATCTACTTTGGCTCCATGCTACCAAAGCTAGTTCACTTCTAGGATGACATCATAGGATCCTAAGGGCACTTCATATAATTTTACCTCTATTGAGAAATAAGGAAGTTCAACCTTAGCTTTGAACAAGCATTGTTCCACCATTGCTCTTGTTTGGTTTGCATATTCTACAACCCATGACTTTGCAATAAATCTAGCTTTCCTAGTTATTTGATTAACTACTCTAGGTGAAACAAAGTTTTCAGTTGCTCCAGTATCAATAAGCATAGAAATGGGTATACCAAATAAAATACTTAGATTTTCCATTGGAGTTTTGATACTCCACTTTTTGATTGTCCATATTTGCATGGATCTTTTGCTAGAACACAATTCATTGGGGTGGAAGAGAGTCTCCTTGAGATTGAGGTCAAGTGAATTTTTGTTGGGTTAGTTTTTGGCATAGTGATTTCCACCACATGCATAACATCTTGTTGCAAGCCCCTTCTTCATTGTGTCCCTTTCAGACCTACTTGCATTTCCCCTAGCATTGTTGAAATTGTTATTAAAATTATTTCCTCTATGATCCTTCCTTGGTTCACTCCAATTATTGTAAAATCCCCAATCTCCTTGATTCTTAGAAACCTATACTCCATTAAACTTCTTTAGAGTCTAGTTGCTTTGGTTTCCTCCAAAATTCTTATGGTTTTGCTTCTCTTGGTAGATTGAGATGGTTTTGAGCTTCTACTTTTGCTTTACAACCTTCTCATAGACTAGATCCATAGTAGCTAGACCATGCACATCCATCTCACCACCTATCTACCCATTCAATCACATAATGAATTTCTTGATACAAAAATGCTCATCTATCTAGTACATTGGCATGTAACTTAACATATGAGCAAACTTCTCCCAGTACTCATTGATTGCCATGTCCCTTGCTAAATATTTTAAAAATTAGTAAGATTTTGTTTGAAAAAGAGTTGGGGTAGCCATCTTTTATGGAATATCTCCATGAACTCATCCTAAGTCAGCTTCAAAGAACTAAGTCTAAGTTCCATTTTCTTGTTCATCCACCAATTAGAGGCTTATCTGGCTAACTAATAGGCTCCCCAAATAGGCTTGGTAACCTTAGAGTAGTTTCTCATCTCAAAATATTTTTCCATTTGTATTAGCCAAGCCTTAGCTTCTTCCCTGCTAGTACTCCCTTCAAATTTAGGTGGGGTTATTTTCCTCATGTCCCTAGAAAGTTCAATTTCCAAACATTTCCTATTAGTTCCTTCAAACTGAGAGTGTGAATTCTCATTCTCATGTTCGTGAGTCTAAATATGATCATGAGAATTCTCTCCCTCATCTTCATTGTTAGGGATTTATTCATTAATCATAACTTCTTATTCTACTCTATCTTTTTCCCTTCTTGCTCAAGATTCCCTAACCTTGCATTGGTTTCGTGAATGATAGCCAAAATTTGATCCAATTTAGCTTCAACACCCTCTGGACCTTGTCTAACTTCTTGACTCCCTCTATGATTAGTCATTTTTCTCACCATCCTTTGCAAGAAAAGGCTTACACCTAAAGGTTCATCTTTATTAGATTCTATTATGTTTACACGGCTTATGGAAAGAATTCAAATGAGCATTCATTCACACATAAAAGAAATTTCACATAAGTTTGCACACAAGCTTTCATAAACATATAACTTTTATTTATTCATAAGGATCTCAATATCCTTTCATTTACATAGAACAACTATTCAAATAGTTGAGAGGAGAGTATCCCTCAAATTCACTCTTAGATACATAACTCAATGAGGTATACCCCTCATATTTTTGTTCATCTCTCATTTTCTCTTCTCTATCCCAAAAGGAAAAGTAACCTTCAAATTTATCTTCCGACACATAGTTACAAGGAACATATCCCTTAGGTTCATTTATTGAAGAAATTACAGTCACTTTTGATAAAGGAAGAACTTCAGGGTCCCTAAATATTAATGCAAGACTGACACTACATTCAGAGGGCATATTCCTGGAAAGTGACAAGGAGTTAGACTTTGCTGGTGAGACTAGAGGTAAGTATTTGAAGTTGGATTCCTCCCTCATCCCTGTGTTCACTTGAATAATTTGAGAAAGAGTGTGACTAATTGTCTTAGTATCACTTAACCAAACAATATTTTCATAGTTGGTTCCCTCTAACATAAGAAAAATGGCCTCTTTTTCCTTCTTTTCCCTCAGTCAGTGCTCATTCCCAATTACTAACTTTCTTGCAATTAACCTGAGATGCACCATCATGGAATAATAATTTTAAAACATTAATCTCCTTCAATGTTGGATGGAAAGTACGGCAAGCACATAGGTTCCAAAGCTAAACTTGGTAGCTCTGATACCATCTGTAACAGGCCAATTGTTCAATAAAATTAATTTCACTATATTTTAACCTCAAGTAAATAATCTATGTTCAAAACTCATAGCAATAAAAAATTTCTTCTAATTCAAAGATTATATGCACATCTAAAATAACACATATTACAAACTTTCCATTTTCATTATAATTGAATATTACAATTCTTCCAAAACAGTGTCATATATAAAATCTCAAGATAATATTTCTTTCATTACAACTTCCATAGAAATGGATATAAGAAAACATACATAGCTCCTTTGAGCTTCATTAGCAATAGTATCAAATGGCCCAAGAAATTCCTTGCAAATCTCAGTTGCCAACTAATGAGGAGAAGCACAACTCAAGCACTTTTTTGCCAACCATGGACTCAAATGTGGTCCCCCGCATATCTAACACATATGGCAAGATGACCCTACCCTTTGAAAAAGATATTTGTTGGAAAACCCCATAACATATAGCCTTCCTGAGCTTAGTGTTGTGTCCTACATACTAGAACCTAATCATAAGCAGCTACAACTATGAGTATGACAATCCTAGACTAGAATGTTCTACTGGATCACAGTGAACTGACAGTGTAAACAGAGGCTACTTACACTACTTTGGCCAAAGTTTCATATAAAAGAGTCATCTCTTCACCCACTACCATAGCTTGATTTGGTTAATGACCATTCATATACTATGCATAGGCAATTCCCTTCTTAAGGTAATTTTTAACCCTAGGAACAACCTATTTCCTTTATTATAAACTATGCATAGGTAATTCCCTTCTTAAGGTAATCTATAACCCGAAGAACAACCAATTTCATTTATAATAAACTACGCATAGGCAGGTAATCTTTAACCCTAGGAATAGCCTATGACTATAACATTCCTACTAAGTAAATGCAAACATAAGCTATGGATAATCCAATTCCAAGGTAATCAATAAACCCTCTATAGTTTGGATTACACAAATAATTGAAAGCAAATACTTCATAAGCTATTCTAAGCTTCATATTTCCCTAGTATATAATACTAATGAACATAATCACTCCTTAATATGGAGTATGTACAAATACTCAAATAAGGTTCATAAGATTATAACATAATCTTTCCCTATTCTAGAAAATTGATGTATTTTACTACACAAGACAACAACTTTCAATCTTTCCAAAAATATATAAAGCATAAGAGTGCAAAATTAACATGCATGTTAAATGCTAATTCCAAATAAAATAAACTAACTTCCAACCTCAAATCACTCCAAGACTCTTCAATAATTCTCTAAATGCACACACAAAAATTCTCACAATAACACTCTTAACTCTCACAAAAAACTCTTAGCTCAAACAAGAATAACTTAGATAAAAAGCAACAGAATGCAAGTGAATAATGCATCCAAATGAGGTAATCCTCTCCCCTATTTATACAAAAATATGAGACTTAGCTACCTAAAATCAAGCTATGTTAAATGACACTTCTCAACTATTAAGATTGACTCAATGTAACTAATCTCAATGGGTGGCAATATTTAAAATCAATACTCATCAAAACAAATCAACGGGTTGATTAAAATACAGACAGAAAGAATGAATTCCAAAAATGCAAGGTAAAAGATCAACAGGTCAACTCATAATATGCAAGCTTCTACTTGACTTCTTCTACATTTTACTTTTTCTTCCATTGTTGGACAGAGCTTACAATTTAGACTTCTATTTGCATTACAATTTTCATGTTTTGGCATCACCTAAAACCTTCTATCATGATTTTGGTGTTTGTTGTTCTATGACCAAACCAACCATTAAATACACTTTCAAATATCTCATATTACTCTTGTCTGAGTCTTTTATATATTGTGTTTTATTTGCAAGCTTGTCGATGCATATTAATGACTGTACCACTACCTTTAAAGTGTGCATTATTGTTGCACCAATAATCATACATATTGTGCACTATATAGTATATAGTACGCACTTTGTTATTTACAAACAACACTTTATTTATAAACAACGCGTCATACAAACATAACTCTTTAATATATATATATATCATTTGATATTTCAAATGCATATATCCATATTATCATTTTATAAATAAAGTCATATGTATATACCTATATACATATATACGTATATATGCATATATCGATAGACTCAATATGTGTGTGTATATGTATATATGCATATGGTGTATATATACATGTCTTATTATCCATTCAATATCCCCATGCCCATGAGCAATTCGTCCATGAGCATGTGTAGGTACATCTACCTACATATACTCATGTATGTATTAACTCATGTGTATGGGTTTATCGTCGACATGTACATGTATACATATATATACGTTCATGTATATATATCCCATCGATCGAATGAAAAACACATAAGAAAGAGTTCACACATACATAGTAGTCTCAACAATTACCACAAAAAAGAATATTCACAATAGAATCATAATTAAAACATAAACCACACTAAGGGGGTGACTTACCAATTTCCCAAACTATGACTCAATTGGACCAATCTATATGTGTATGTGTGAAAAATCTTAGTTAGGCTTCGCTAAGGGTTACCTGAATAATCACTTCTCCTAAGTTATACTTCCCCTCCCTTCTGGAAGCTTGATCCCTATATCTGCATTCAACTTAGAACATTACAATTGATAGTAGTTAATTGTTCATCAAAATGATCATTTGCATATATATTCATTTCATAATCAGAATATCAAATTAAATCAACATTCATTTTATAACACCAAAGCAAATTAACTTTCATTCATCATTTCCAAATAATACATATAAACAAAGTGCAAACACATATTTTTCAATCAAAAATACAAGCGTTTTCATTTATTCAATATTTTAACCAATCATAGTAATAGTAAATAGGTAAATGCACAATGGGGTGTAACAAGAATTTTCTTAATTTATGTCAATTTGATGCAAAATATAAGTATACAAGAATGTTGAAGATGTTTGAACAAGTTATGAATGCAAATTTTAGTACTGAAATGCAATAATTGATTGATTCCAAGATGCAAAGACCTAGAAGTGATGATTTTGATGCAATTTTTGAAACAAAAATAATGCACTTTC
Source organism: Sequoia sempervirens (assembly GCA_007258455.2). NCBI lineage: Eukaryota > Viridiplantae > Streptophyta > Pinopsida > Cupressales > Cupressaceae > Sequoia > Sequoia sempervirens. The sequence continues at coordinate 199,212 of VDFB02041116.1, forward strand.
TTTCACTTTTATGAACTTATATGCAATATGCCTAAAACATGCAATTACTAATTCCAAGACAGAGTCACTCGTTAGCGCAGTGCACAACTAGAGTCCTGATCACAAAAGATGAAGATCCATGCATATAATACCATTTGTTTGAAATTTAATAACAACCTCCATCTTTATGAATATGATATTTGAAAATTGAAAATAGAAGATAGAAGATTAGCTATATATTCTATCAAAAGGACATGACTATGAGGTATGACCTAATTTATTCAAATAAAAATCGTAAAAATTAAAATAATATTGAATTAATAAATTTTTAAAAAAATAATTTAAAATTAACAAATACACCCAAAAAAAAAAAAAAAAAAAAACCTAAATTAAATACTAAAGTAATATATTTGCAATATCCACACAAACCAACATAAAACATAATCCTTAAAAGAATATTTGAGTTGGCCAATAAATTTTGAAAACCTTATCTTACACATTGTTCATATTTATATAAAATCAGATTGCAACCAATGCTTGACAAGTGTAAATGAAACAGATATTTAAGTTTGTGAGTATCTACGTTTCTCTCATCAATTTTTGTAAAAGTTACTCGATTTCTTAGTCATATATTTAATAAAACAAAATCTGATTATATAGATGTGAAAGCCGGACATGCATAAAATTAAGTAAGATAAGGAACGTTCGAGTCACTTTCTATTACCAAAGTGAAATGACAAAACCATTCATTAAACCCAAACCATCCAATTTGGGTGACAATAGAAAGGAAGCCCACGACAAAACCATGCTACTCCGAGAAAGTCGGCCAACCATTCCCTCCATGGAGTTGCCACGTGAATTTTCATTTGTGATGTTGGTCATTTGAATTTAAGAAAAATATCTCATCATTGAATGACAAAATCAAGCTATTATGAGAAAGTGGGCCAATCATTCTCTCCATGTGTTTGCCATCCGACTCTTCACTTGTGATGTTGATCACTCGAAGATAAGAAAAACACCCCATCAATGAAAGACAAATTAAGCAATGACAAAACTAAGTTATTTCGAGAAAGTGGGCCAATCATTCTCTCTATGTATTTGGCATGTGACTCTTCATGTGTGATGTTGGTCACTTGAATATAAGAAAAACACCTCATCAATGAAAGACAAATTAAGCAATGTAAAAACCAAGTTACTCCAAGAAAGTGGGCTGATCATTCTCTCCATGTATTTACCATGTGACACTTCAAGTGTGATGTCGGTCACTCGAATATAAGAAAAATACCTCATCAACGAAAGACAAATTAAGCAATGACAAAATCAAGTTCTTTTGAGAAAGTGGGCCAGTCATTCTCTCCATGTATTTGCTATGTGACTCTTCACAGTTTGTGATGTTGGTCACTTGAATATAAGAAAAACACCTCATCAATGAAAGACAAATTAAGCAATGACAAAACCAAGCTATTTCGAGAAAGTGGGCCAATCATTCTCTCCATGTATTTTCCATGTGACTCTTCACTTGTGATGTTGGTCACTCGAATATAAAAAAAACCTCATCAATGAAAGACAAATTAAGCAATGACAAAACCAAGCTATTCCAAGAAAGTAGGTCACCCATTCCCTCCATGTAATTGCCATGTGACTCTTCACTTGTGATGTTGGTCGAATTTAAGAAAAATACTTCACCACTAAAAGACAAATTAAGTAATGACAAAATCAAGCTATTCCGAAAAATTTGACCAACCATTCCCTCCATTTAGTTGTCTTGTGACTTTTCACTTGTGATGTTGGTCACTCGAATTTAAGAAAAACACCTCACCAATGAAAGACAAATTAAGCAATGGTAGTTGAGAATGATAGTTTTATATTTCTACTTTATGATTTAAATAAGATGGATGATAATATTTATTTTAATAATAAGGGTGATTTCATAATAGTGTGTCTTATTTTTTTTAATCAAAGTAAGACATTAAAAAAAATCAAAATTTTACTTTTTGTCATTTACAACATTAATAATTTGAAGATGATTGAACTACCAATCTTTGACATTTAATAAAATATAAAAAAATGTAAATTTTTATAACTTATTTTTTATAGTTAAGAGTATTTTTTTAAAAGCACCATTTATTCTCTAACACAATTTTTTGACAAAAATATAAAGTTATAAATTCTTTAACATAGATTGGTAACACCAATATCTACTATGTAGAAATTTTTTCATAATTTTATGTTGTATATTTTTATTTTTGACGTGAACTTAATTATAATTTGGACATAATTCTATTTCATAAGACAACTTATTTTGCATATATTCAATTGTTTTTTTATTCAAACAAGGATATTGATATGTGGTGCACTAATATAGTTTAGATTTTTTTTTTAAATCTATGTATGGAACATAGAACTTGATGTTTGGTGAAAAACCTACGTTCACCATAAAAATATAAAATAACTATAATAATTAAATTAAATATTTACAAAATTATATTTTTTGGATAGTTTACTTTGAGGGTTATGATCTTACAAGTTATTATGTTATGTTTATTCCATTTTTTGTTTCAACCCTAGGTTTGGGAAAATTTGAGGGCTGGGATGGAATGGCTCATCCAAAGACCTTCAAACCTATGTTTGAAGGTTCCTTAACTGACCCAAAAATATAAAGGCATTCTTTGTATAAATAAAACATCATAAATTACTTGATATGAAAAAGAAGTGTTCACATATTTCACATTTTTGCAATTTTTTTGAAGGCAATAATATTTTGTAAAAGAATTTTGCACACATATTTTGTGGAGGAGATCTAGAGAAAAAGAAAAAAATACTATGCATATCTAACAAAAAAAACAAGATAATTAAATAAAGAAATGACATAAAATATTTCAAAGAGCAATAAGACAAATATTTTAAATTTTTTATTTTAATTTAATTGTTAATTTTTTTTATGAAATTCTATATAATTAGATTCCTTAAAACAAAATGTGTTCTAAGTTATTTATATATGTCATAAATTGAATCATGAAATGAACAAAGGTAATGAAAATTTGAAACTCAACTTAACATTCTACTACAGGTCATAACTCCAAATGTCAAGCCTATATACTATCTATCTAATATTGCAAGGATAGTAACATGAAAGATTAAGTGTAGAAGCCCTTTTCATAAATGGAAAATATAAACTAAAATTAAACTAGTAAATTGCATGTAACCTAAACACTCATCCTTGATAAATATTATGAAAAAGCCTCAAGAAATAGGTCGTAAAACAACATAACAAAATCCCATTATGCCAAGATAGAGTTAATTGAGAATCATAAGAATCACACTATATAAGACATATATAGAAAACCATACAAACTAAAGATAAAACATATAAAAAAAATATTTTGGAACGAAAATTTTAATTTCAAGACCTTATAATTTTGGTTGGGACACAAGAAGGGTGTCACAATTTTTTTCAAAAAATATTGAAGAATCCCAATGAACCAAGAATGATAATATTCATGAAATTTTATTTGTATGATATTATTAAATATAAATTCTAGGTATTTAGTGTAAACTTCATCTAAGATCTAGTTCTTTAAATTTTAAACATGATACATTTTAAATAGAAAAATATCAATGAAAAAAATCATCAAACTATCCCATTTTATTAATGGAATCCTTATAGATAACTATGATAATCTAAATATGATTTGACATATCACAACACTCATCAAATGGTTGTAATAATCTACATGTTTAAATTAATCACGTATAGCACACAAAATTTTAAAAAGACATATAATAAAAGAAGGTACACTTTAGTTAATACAACAATCAATTCCAACAACCAAGCCCACCAATACAAAGAAATCAAGCAATGAATGATTTAATAACCATCAAATTCAAACACTAGTAGAGCATATAGATGACCCAATAGGACTCCATTATGTTACCCATCCATAACTTATCAAGTCAACACATTTATAATCTTGGAATCACCTAAACTTGTATCCCAACAACCAAATAAAACTAGGTGCAATAAAATACTAACAAACTATTCATCACACTATAAAGTACCCCTATCCTTGAGAATAGAACACTATTATTTAGTATACATTATACATTTCAATAGAAACCATGAGATAAAACTCTCATAAATCATATCATTTCAAAAAGATGCAATCAAATACATCTTCAATTAAAAAAATAGGACTTGTCAATTTAGTGAATCTCCAAGGATGTAGTGGTGGATGTATGATATCATATGGCCTCTAGATACAATCCCCCCACTATGAACTTTTGTGATTAAATATATAAACAATTATCACCTACAAAAGTGTTGTAATAATAGAACCTACAACACCTTCATACACACATACACCCAAAAATCATCAATAAATCATGAATGGAAGAAAATATAAAAAATCCATCTTAGAAAACATTAGATAACCATCTAAGCTTACATCCCATGCATTAAAACTTGATTTTCAACTATAGGGAAGTAAACACTATTTTTTCATAATCATATACATAAAAAAATATCAATGATATAACAAACCTTAGTTTTGACTAGAAATGGTGACTTATAGATTTAGTCACCTTAATTTCGACAACACTTCTTAATTAATTAAATATTAACATTTAATTAATTTACCCATTTTCAGCCTCAATTAATTAAATATTTAGTATTTAATTAATTATTCCATCTTCTTCTTATAATTAATTAAATATTTTATTGTTTAATTAATTGTCACTTTCTACACTAAAGTTCTTCCAATTAATTAAATATTTGAATTATTTAATTAATTCTACAATTTTTTTTAATTCTTCTAATCCTATTTGAGTTAATGCTTTAACCTTATCCACTTCTTAACCATCATTAGCCCATTCTCCAACTTTTAACTCTAACCTAGTTAATAAACCCATGGTCTATTGACTCAACCTACCTATTAAATTAATTAATCTAACTCTCCCTACTAATCACCATTACCAATTTTCTCCTAATTTTTAATTTCCTCACCTCTCCCCAAACTTATTTCATAATGACAAGTGTCATAAGCCTCTCTATCACCTCTCACCTCCTCTCACACATGTGTGAGATCTCACCTAGCACCACTAACTCTTACTCCCTCTTACACATAGCCTCCAAAATAAAATGGTATCTCTATCCAAGGTGTTCTCACACTTGTGTGAGCACACCTCATCCCTTTTGTCTCTCCCAATTGTGACACATGTCACAACACTCTTGATCCACACCTCATTCAATCTCCACCCTTGATTAGCCAAGAAACCTTATCCCTCCATTCTCCCCATTTAACTTCTATAAATTGGAGCCTCAATTCCTCATTTGATCATCTTGAGCAACTATAGCCTTATCATATGTTGGAAATTTTGAGTGAGCAATCCACATTCAAGCACAACATTGTGAGAAATTCTTTAAGTCTTTGGGTACAACTTGAGCTCAATCCATGGAGAGGATATTTGTTTATGCATTGAGTACATCTTGTTTATGCTTTATTTTCCTTTGATTATCATTTACCCTCTCACATTTTGGTACACTCGATGCAACCCACGTCCCTGGTACTAAATTTTGTTGAAGTTGTGGAGATTTTAGTTGTAGGTTAGCTTCTGAAAACTGTGCCTTCATTTTGACTTTCTACACTTACACTACAATTTTTGAATCTTTTGTTTCATCTTGTTATGCTCGTATTCTTGCTACTGACACCTCTACTATGACAATTGTCACCCACATCCATGATCTCAACACTTGCATCTAGCCGAACTCAATTTTACATTTTGCTAAGAGCTTCTAATGGTACAAGGATTTTAGTTAGGGAATAATAGTTCATTTGTGATCTTATTTAAGCTTTTCTATTTATCTAGCTAGTTTTCTACAAAATGCATCTCACTTTTTGCAAATAAAACCATAAATCTCACATTAAGTACAAGATTAAATATACCCACAAATAAAAAACAACTTAAAATTTACCTAAGCTAATCAAGTTCTCTAGTTTTCACATCTTCACATTTCATTTTGGGCATTAAAATTAACCCCTAAGGTCAAAGAACTCACATTACTTAAAATTTAATTACATATTTTTTTTACTAGTTCGACTCTATTTTGTTGTGCTTGTGTGAAAAATTGTAGCACCTGCATTCTGACTTGTTGCACTTATGCACTAAATCTTGACACCTACGTAGGGAATCATTGTGCTTGTGTGGCGGCTTGTTACACCAATGTTGTGACATATTGTGCCTATGTTTCATAGAGTTGTGCCTCTATTTTAGGTAGAAAGGTAACCATACTTAGGGTTATCTAGCATTTTTAGCTTTTTCCATAATTAAACCAATTGAGAAAACAACAGTGAATCTCATTAATTAATAAGCATAATCAGGTTAATGAAAACATAAGCTAAAATTGTGCAAACCTATTTTATAAACATAGGCATGGTTTTATCTATTTTGGTGCCTTTGTTTTTGAGTAAAATCTATCTTTTTTCTAAAAAAATTGTGCTTCTGATTTTGTCTATCTACAATACTACGCTTTTGTTTTATTTCTATAATTTTGGGATTTTGGCTAATGAATTGAAGTAACAAGTGGTGCAGTTGATCAAATTGGCCAAGACTAATCTACTAAAACTACTAACTTGTAGTTTTGCAAGATGTTTATAGAATTTTTTTCTTTCCACTAAATTAGGCACTAAAAGTAGAGTAGTTGGTAAATGAACTTGTGTTTCATGTTTGGAAGGGTGTAATAGACATATGCTCTCCCCTCACACCTAGAGTGATCTTGGGGATCATAAATCCTTTGCACTTCTTCATTTTTTATAGTTCTTGGTAAACATAAGGTGTGCTAGTTTTGTGTGTATGCTCTCCACTTGTGCTTCGTGCAATCTTGGGGATCAAACACACCTAGCATACATTTCCCTTTAGGAGGCTTTCCTGAGGATTTCATTACCATAGGGGATGACCTCCACCACATGTTACCAGTGGGGTATAAAATTGGGGGAGAATGAAATTTGTACCCCAATCTAGTCACATCATAATTAGCAAAGCTCTAATGCTTAGGTTGATTACAAGCTACGAGTGAAGGGTTGGTTTGAGATTTTTCCATTGAGATTTCTTGACCCACACTTGTGACAGGCTAGTGTTCATGGTTGTGCCTCATGTACCCTTGAGGTATTTAGAGGACACCATAGAAAAATATTGTGTAACCTAGATAAAGCCTTCAAATATAGCTAGTGTAGTGCAAAGGATGCAAATTGTACCCTAAAGCTACTCGCCATGTACTCCCTTAGGTTGAGATAGATATCTTTGGGTGGGATTGAAAGTCTCCCAAGGAGACAGAGAAGGTGTTCCTATGGTGTTCATTGATGACCCTATGTCAGTGGATCTCTACCTATCTACCTTCATGAGAAAGGGCGCTCCACCCAAGTATCAAGGAGTATTAACCCAAGCTTGCTTGGGTAGTGGGGCTACACTAGTCTATAAAACCACTTGATTAATTTAGGTTTGTGAATAAGTTCTTGGAGTGTCTTCTTGTGCAATACCAGTGGAAAAAAATCAGCCAAGAGGCTGAGGATTGACTATACCCTACCAAATTTATCAAACTTGGCCATTTTGTTTTATTGTTCGCTAAATCTCTTGCCAAAATGATCTAAGTAAAAAAATGCATCTGTGACCAAAACTATTGTTCCTCCATCAAAAATTCCCACCCCTACATTATGAAAAACTACACTTGCACTTTACCATATCACCACTGTCATTTTGCACCTTCATCCAAATTTTGTGCACTTGTGTCCTCTACAAAACTGTGTCTACATTTGGCCCTATCCAAAAAATTGTGCCTATGTTTGGCCTGAGAACCTAAGTCTTCTAATAGAGACCTTGTAGTATTTCCTTATTATCATATCATATTCTTCAACTCAACCACTTTTTGGCCACCATCACCCCATCATTTTACACCTGATCACCCTTACCTAGACCTTATCATTTTCACCTCCCGTCAAATACCCCACCCTCCCCATCATTTGTAATTTTCACCTTGGAGTAAGGATAAAATATTAAAATTATTCACCACCAATTCCTTCATCATAACCATCTTATCCTTCCCTTCATTCCCACTTATCATTATTCCCCCCATTTTATCATTTTAATCATTTTTGCCACCCTTTCGACATCATAGTAATCTTAGACTTGACTTTAATCCTCTCCATCATTTTATCATTCTAGATAACTCATTAATCATCTTATCAACATCATTATTAACCTCGTCCAATCTCATCATTACCCTTGCAAATCAAATTCATCATTAGGGTTTAATCTAGATCTTTAATCATCCTACTAATCTAGGGGTAGTTTAAGAACTTTCCTATCTTAAGTTGCATCCTTGGTTAGCCTATCCTTTTGGATTATTTAGCTTGAGGATTTTGCTCCCTTAAGTTAAATTTTTCAAAAACATCCTTATCTACCTTGCTTAGGAACTTTCCCATCCTAAGTAAGTAAAGATAAAATACAAAATAACCTATTCCTAAGGATCTAGATTTGAACTCTTGATTGCAAAATTGGTTGACCATCATCCAATTATCAATCACCTAACCCAAACAATCATTCAATCAACAAATCAACCATCCTAAATCAATCCTAATTCTTCAATCACATCCAACATACAATCTCACCTAACCATTCACCCAAACCAAGTGTACCAAAAAATTCTCAATCTCCCCCAATCATAACCTCATCATAAATCTAAGTCGAAATCTAGTCCAATGTCCACATAAACAACCACACATTTAATCCTTATTTTGCATTCCAATCACTCGATCACAAGAAAATAAACTAATAGATTCCCAAGGAGAAACCTTTTACAACACCAACTCATCCCAACCACAAAAACCACATGAGGAAATGGTAGAAGTACAAGAAGAATCCCCTAGACTAATGGAATTTTCCACCAATCCTCATAACCAAGAGATGATGTAGAGACTCTTCCTACTTGGAAAATATAAACTTCTAATTGAACTCATAGCTAAGGGAGCTAATTTTCCCTCTAAATTTTACATCTCACAACTAAGGAGTGATGAACCTCCTAATAATCCTTCATCACCTACCAATTTATTTAATAAAGTCCTTGGTATACAATCTGATACCAATCCACCTCTCTCCACAAACACAACACAACCCTTTGACAATTTACCCCCACTTACATCATAGTTAAGGGTCACTATCCCTCCTAACCCTCATTCCACTTATGCACCTACCAACCCACAACAACACAACTTCCTCCTACCTCATCCATTCATGCAAACTATATCACTCAACAAGGACTTAACGTTTGTGAACCCCCATCACTAAATAACTTACTCAACAATCTCCCACCTCCACCTCCTAATAATCCACCAACTTCCAATCCCTAACATCCATCTATCAAAAACCCCCCTTCACATTACCAACAACAATCCCTCAACCTCAACATACCAATCTCCCACCCCCACCTCCTAATAATCCTTCAACATCAAACCCTCAATACAATCAATACATCAACAATCCACCCTTAACACCTAGCCATCCACAATATAACAAATACATCAACAACCCCCCATTAACACCATACCAATACATGTATAACCAATTAATCCAAAACCCCCCACCCAATAATTTCAACTTAGCCCAAAGGGAAAGAGAACCCCATTGTTCACATCTTAAAGAATTTAGAGTGGCATGCCAATAAGTCACTTACAATGATGTATATCTCATGAGGTTATCCCCTAGAAGCCTTGGCGTTCAAGCCTTAGAACAGCTCACAAATGTACCTAGAGGATCTATAACAACCTTTGCTAACTTAGATAAATGATTTGTGACTCACATTTCATGCAACATTGAATAAGAGATAACTTTGGCTAAGTTATGCACAACAAAAAAACAATGGGGGGAGTTTTTCCACATTACTTCAAAGATGGAGACACCTTGCAAGTCGATTTCCCCTACAAGTACCTAAGAAACAAATGGTTAACATATTTATCAAAAATTTTCATCCAAAGATAGCCCTACATTTGCAACTATAAGTGTCACCAAATTTGATAAAGTTATTGAAAAATAGTTAACTATTGAAAAATATTTAATCATTAATGAAAAATCTTTGTCATTAACAATCTATTAACAAACCAAAGTATTGGTCTAAAAATAAAAATGTTGTAAATGATGGAGTAACTGACAGCAAACATGTTCAAAATAGGAAAATCACCCCATCAAAAAATACACAAACACCATAATGACAAGGAATCTCCAATACCATCACCATCCTCCAAGTAAAAGGAAAAAAAACTAATCAAACTAAGTGAAAATATACCCCTTTGGGAGAACCTCTTGATATCATATTTCACAAACTTGCACAAGAAATTTAATAAAATTTCTAGAATTACCACACCCCCTAATGAAATCAAACCAAAACCAACATGGTATAAAGATAATGAATATTGTGAATATCATTGAATCAAGGTCCATAGAACCATCAAATAAATGAAATTAAAGAACCACATTCAAGACCTTATTAACAAAGGAGAAATCAAGATTCAAAATCAAAACTCCCCAAATGAAAAAAAGGAATATACACACAACCCTTCCCACAACATAATGAGAGAAAATCATCCTCCTTTTACAATAGTGTTTCATATATATATATACTAATAATGTTAATCCATCATCATATGACACAACCATTGGATGTATGGAAGAGTGCAACACTATAACCATTAAAGCACTTGACTATGTTGTCACTACCCATCGAGGTTGAGTGACAATACAAGGACCATAATATTCACCATCCACTCCATAAACCACTCATAAATACAACATCATTAAACATCTTGGTAAAAAACTATCACAAATATCCATCTTGGATCTTATTTGAAAATCACCCACACGTAAAGAAGCACTTGATAAAGCTCTTCAAGAATCTAGGGTGCCAAGTGACATAAATGACAGTTAGTTACAAGACATAATTGGACACTTATCATCCACACCACCTAACATTCACCAAGAAAGATCTATACTTTGAAATACCTCATAATAAACCATTGCACATTGAAGCCATTATCCATAAATATAACATAAAAAAAGTCTTAATAGATGGTGTATTAGGACTCAATCTATGCACTTTGAGATTAATAAGACAATTGGGCTATTCAAAGGATGTCATTGATCCCCATAAGAAAATAATAATAAAATAATATGATGACATAGAAAGAGAATCAAAAGATATCATCAAGTTACCTATTCAAGTTGGTTCGGCCATTATGGAAACAACATGTTTGATACTTGAACTTGACTTACCATACAACATAATCCTTGGATGACCTTGGATACACGTCATGCAAGCCATCCCCTCCACCTATCATCAATGCTTAAAATTCTCACATAATGGAAAAGAAATCGCCATTCCCTCTAACACGCAACCCTTCCAATATTACAAAACATTAGAAGTAAAATGAAAAAACTATCACCATTATCCCATTAATGATGAAGCATCCACCTCATCTACCTACATTAACCCATCCACTTTACAACCATCATATCAACACTAAATTCCATCCTTGAAATCAAGGTCAAGGTAACTGATAAAGGATGTGGAAAGTATGGGATCCAAGGTTCCTTTTGCATAGGATAACTCCCTACTTCCCCATAGTCATATGGTCACAAAATCAACTTGAAGCAAACAGAAACCTTCAATAATTTCAACAAATGGGGATTTTTAGACAAAGAATATTTGGGCCTAGACATGGACATCTCTTCATGGTTATATGAGGAAGAAGATGAAAAATCACTATTTTCCCTCGAGATCTACCTATATCCTAAAGGACATGACTTGTGCAAACATATGGGCTACAAGGGCAAAGGATTAGGGTCACACAAGAAAGGAATAATGGAACCTATCCAGCTCTGAGAATATAAAGATCATCAAGGAATTAGCTTCCAGGCCACTGATTTGGTAACCATAAGACTTCAATGCACCCATAATAAAGGTATTAATAATTTTACTAATCAAAGATCTCAAGAGGAGGTCATTGAATAATCCTTTCAAAATATTGCCTAAATTTTTGACACATACCACATATACACCATAATTTCATCCATTGATCTCCCACTTGTATATCCTGAATTAATTGACTGGGATCAACAAGGACCTCCCATATTTGATACTTTCCAAATTGATGAAGAAATAGAAGAAATCATGGGATTCTGTATCTACATACCCCCAGGGGATTATAAGCAAGAACAACAAATAAAGTTACATAAGGATGCCTATTTTGGGGAAAATATCACATGCCTCGGTCACAAAAATGATAAAAAAGGGAAAAAGAAAAAAGAAAGATCCCTTAGTGAGAACCTCAATGAGGCACTTTTAGATCATGAAAAGGTAAAAAAAAAATATGTATCCTCTAATGAAAACATTTTTGAGGCATTAGAGGATGGGGCACTTGATTTGATTCCCAAAAATTATGAGACATACACACTAGTAATCGAAGACATAACGAACATCAATTTGGGAACAAGTGAAGAACCTAAAATCACGTACATAGCCAAAGAACTAGAAGATGCATTTAATAAAAAATTGGAAGACTTTCTCAAAAGAAGATCCATCAACTTTTCCTGGACATATGCAAAAATTCTATGCCTTGATCTATCCCTCATGGTACATCATTTAGTAGTCTACCCTCATGTGAAACTGATCAAGCAGAAACTTCGCAAGATGCACCTTCATATTGCTCTCTTGGTAAAGGAAGAATTGAAAAATATCTTAGAGGATAGATTCATCAAACCTATTGACTATCCTGAGTAGGTCTCTAACATTGTACCTATTTCTAAACCCACTGGGGGCATTCACATATGGACTAACTTCAGGGATATCAATAAAGCATGCCCAAAAGATAATTTCGTGCTACCAAACATCAACATTATTGTGGACCTCACAACACGACATGAAATGTTATCCCTCATGGATGGGTTTTCAAGATATAATAAAATTCGAATTGTAGAAGAGTAACAACATAAGATAGCCTTCATAACTCCATGGGGAACATTTTGTTATTGTTCAAGTAATTCCCTTTGGGTTAAAGAACATAGGGGCTACATACCAAAGGGAAATGATTGTTATTTTCCATGACACGCTACATGACATTATGGAGGACTATGTAGATGATCTTCTAGGTAAATAAAAAATAAGAGGACACATTGAAGTGTTTGAGAAAATATTTGATCAACTAGAAAAATACAAATCATGTCTTAATCTCAAGAAATGTGTCTTTGGTGTCACATTTGGAAAACTCTTTGGATTTAATGTCTCCTACTAAGGTATTAAATTATATCCAACCAAAGTAAAATCAATATAGGAAATGCATCCACAAAAGACATCAAACCACTCAAAAGTTTGCAAGGAAAAATACAAGAAATTAGAATATTCATTGCATAGATGGCTGACAATCAAATGGGATAGCAAATGTCAACAAGATTTTCAACAACTTAAGGATTATCTTGCATCACCACCAGTCCTAGTGCCACCACAATCAAGTAAACAAATTATTTTGTATATATCAACTACTCAAGTAGCACTAGGTGCATTATTAGCTCAACATGATATAAAGGAAAATAAATGGCTATATACTACATATCTCACACACTAGTTGGATGTGAGCTGAGCTATCTCCCAATAGAATGAGCATGTTTGGAAATGGTTTTTTGTGCTAAGAAAATACAACACTACATGCTTAATCATAAAACTCAACTCATATCTAAATTGGGTCCATTAAAATACCTTCTTTTAAAGGAAACTCCCACAGATCTTTTACACAACATGGTTTAGGGCCAAGGATACTTTTTGTGACACCTCAAGGAGATTATATCTCTAAGTACTATAGAATTACATTTCCTTGCACAAACAAAATAGCAGAATATGAGGCATTTATAATACGACTAAAGCTTTTCATCTAGTGGAAAATTGTGAAACTATAGGTTTATGGTGACTCCCAATTGGTCATCAAACATGTAAATGATGAGTATCAAACAAAGGATGACAAGTTATTGCCCTACAAATGCATGGCAGACAACTTCAAAGAGTACTTCAAGCAAATCTAGTTTGATCAAATACCTAGAATAAACAATAAAGAAATTGATGCCAAGGATACCATTGGTTCCCTTATTGATGTTCCACAAAATAGCCAATAGTATGAGTTCTTAATTGAAAGAAATTTTTTTCCTACTTATGATATTCCAAAATCTAAAATGATTTATGACATTTTTTGTCCCAATTCCCCTTGGTATCAAGACATATACGAATACCTACATAATAACACCATTCCCCCTATCCTATCATCCTCACAATGGTAATCCTTCATTTGTAAAACATCTCACTTCACTATCCTCAAAGATACCCAAGTTATTATCACTCTTTTGATGACACCCTCCAGAGATACTTGGACTTAGAAGAAGATCAAATTTCCCTCAGAGAAGTGCATCAAGGTATTTGTGGGGCCCATTCTAGTGGACCCTTGTTAGTCAAGAATTTGTTATGTAAAGGATACTATTGGCCTACAAAGGAACAAGATGCATATAATATGGTTAAAATATACAATCCCTATCAGCAACATGGCTATCTAATTCATGCACCATCACAAGAGTTACAACCTATTGTTACTATATGGCCTTTCTCACAATGGGGGTTAGACCTTGTTGGAAAGATCACCCTAATTCATCAAATTGTCATACATTTATAATAACTGCCACTGAATATTTCACTAAGTGGGTTGAATCCATACCTATGACCTATGCTATAGGGAAAAAATGTCTAAATTCATACACCAATACATTATTTGTCATTTTGGTATTCCCACCTCCAAAGTCAAAAACAACAAATGTACTTTCAAGAACCAAAATGTTCATAACCTATGCCAACAATTCCACATCCAACATCATTTCTCCTCTCCATATTATCCACAAGGAAACGACCAAGCTAAGGCCACAAATAAAACAATCCTTAAAATTTTAAATAAAATGGTTAATGAAGTTGGTCAAGATTAGCACTTACCACTCAATCTTTCCTTGTGGGCATATTGCACTAGTATCTACACACCCACTAGAGCTACACCATATTCCTTAGTATATGATGTCAAGGCTATCTTCCTAATAGAGGTTGAGCTCCCATCAATGATAATTTCTCTGCAACACCTCATTAATGATGAAGAATATCGAGTAGCATGCCTTCATCTGTTAGAGCTTTTAGATGAAAAATGCTTGAATTCCCTCAATCATCTTAGGGTATATCAAAATAGGCTTCATAGAGACTACAATAAGAAGATCAAGCAAAAAGAATTTTCTATTTTAGATCTTGTCCTTAAGGAAAACCACATAATTTGCAAGACTAAGAAAAGAAGGGGAAGTTTAAACCTAATTGGCTAGGCCCTTACATTATTATAGGAAAATATGGATTAGGGGCATATCAGTTAGCTACCATGGAGGGAAAACCCCTTGAAGAGCTCATTAATATTATCCATCTCAAGAAAATATTTTCCTAAGAAAAATGCAAAAAAATAAAAAAATAGAAATAAAAATATAAAAAAATCAAAAATAAAAAAAGCATAAAAATAGTAAAGAGAAATAATTCATCTAATGTTGAAAACTACTTTGTGGCACCTTGGGTAAGTACCATGGTGAAAACCTAGCAAACAGGTGTCATGTGTAGGGTTATGTCCACCATCTATTAGGTCACCTTTTCCTCCCCATCCACAATAAACCCATCCATCTTTCTCCAACCATGCTTTGTAACACACACCTTGATTTTGAAATCATAGAGCTCCCCTTACCATCTCTCCACTACAAACCCATGCATCCCCCCCTGTTGTCACTTAGCTAAGACTCCTATGATAAACTAGACAACTTACATGATTACCACCTTCACATGCCACCAATGCTCATTATAAAGCCCACATCTATGCATGGTAACCTTACTGTTAGATTACTTTTGACTGAGAAAATACTCTCTTTAGGTGATCACAATAGTATGATGGTGTTTGTACAATATGTGAATTTATAACTTTGGTATGAAGGAATTTTCACTACTGTACATGCCATACACATGATGCATACCATGCACATACCCATCTTTCTGTTAGATTAGTTTAGGCTAAGAAAACATTCTCTTCAAGTGGTTGCAAGAATACAATGGTGCTTTTATAAGATATGAATTTATAGTTGCCAAGAATATATTTGCACTATCCACCCATCCTACATACCCCAATTCATACACCCCCACCTTGTCATATGAGGTGGGAAGTGGTCCTCACCATGCCTAGTTGCTAAAATAAAAACAACCATCACCATGCCATAATTAAAGTTCACCCATAATAAAGTATCATCACCTCAAATAAACCATCCACATCACCTTTGGATGAACAAGACAAAAACAAACAAGCATGCCTACATAAAGCCCAAATGCTAAAACATCAATAGGATCCTTAAAAACTTACCACTTCACTTGCCACCCATCACAATCCCATCCATATTTTCCCAATAGGATGAATCCTTCCTTGGTCTTGTAGCATCTATCAATCCTACCTTTGGCAAGAGATTTGAATTTTATTTTTTGGATTTATCTTTTATAACTACGAAGTCACTAGGTCAAGGAAACCTAGATACTTTCATATCTTGGTGTGTCAAGGACAAGGTATGAAGTAGGAATGGGTCATTTTTTATGGAATGTTTGTGATTATCCCGATTCACTAATCATCATTCATACCTTAGCTAGAGGTGGAAAAAATATTTGGGTCCACAATATAATCCCCTCTATGGTCCACTAAGGTCATTAGAAATCATTTTGTGATAATGTATAATATTTTGTTTGAGTTTGTGGGTCCAAGTCCATGGAAAACATATGATGGCACCTTTGGTCAGTTATACCACTGGTGCATAATGTCTCTTGTTATATCAAACTTAAGGATTGTTCACCACATTTTTTTCTAGCATAATCCCCCTTCCCATTTCTTCCCAAAGAATCATCATCCCTAAATGTGTCCCCCCATCTAATCTATACACCCTTCTCTCTATCCCCACATACCTGGACTTGAGTATATTTTTTATCATGATACAAAACAAAAAATAAGACATTAGGCATCTACCTCAAGAATGTGCAGGACACTCCATGTTGCACATTCACCATGATTCAAAATGACTAAGAGAGGGAAAACTATCATATAACACCTAATACTATAAAAAAATTTGGTTATGAAATCTTCCATTTCCCTAACCAAGTGTTCTTTCAATACCCTTTCTAGAATATTTTGGTCATTCATTATCATTACATTGTCCATTCAATTGAAATTACATGCATCGTATCCACTAGCATAAATACATCCATCAACATATACACAAATAAGAAAATATCCATTACATTACCATCCATCCATCATTTATCCAATAATTAATTACATTCATACACATTCATGTTCCATATACTAGTTCATTTATACATCCATGTATCCATCAAAACATTAAGCTATTACACATAAACATATTCATTAATATATTAAATCATTTTTACCCATTAAGCCATACATCCATTGTACATATAATTATCATCATATGCATATCAACATCATAATCATAATCATCATACACATAGACCCACTAAATCATGTAACATCATATAACCATAAACATAAACCATCATATCGCATGAATAATCATAAGCATACACAATATAAACATCCTACATAAAACATGTCAACATCATAAACATTATAATAAATTTCCATATACATATAAACCAAATCAACATATACATAAATCATATAGGAAGAACCCATCATATCCTATATCTATTAAAATAATACAATGTCATGATGGATGTACAAAATTCTCATGGGCATACAAAAGTCAAACCCCTCTGGGGTAAAAATCCAAAGATTCATAATCAACCTATGCATAGCTACCCTATGCTTCCTACATTTGAATGGGATGGTTTATTAGAAGATCTATCTAATGGATATGGATCTCGCTATAGCAGAGGCCCCATAGTCACTAATGGTCCTAATCTCATCAGTCTATGAGACCTGCTATTGATAGTAACACTAGCCAGTCTTTGATCTAGTGGAATTACCTCCTTATATAATATCCTGCATCACTCAGCCTCCCTTGTATCCTTTCCATACTCTGAAAAATGCATAAGCTAGCCCACTATCACCTCCAAATTGGTGGGCAGTATCTTACCCCTGCCTCAATTTGGCTACATTTCTCAAAGTTTATCCCTCTCCTATGATCACTATCATCTATCCTCCATCATCTCCCCCTATCTCCACCACCCCCTCCATCCAACAATTCCTATAAGTGGGCAACATATGCTCTTGCCACATCTATCTCTATTGTCACTACTACCAATTGACCATCCATCTATCCCTATAATTGGGCCACATTTTCCCTCACCACATCTCTCTTACCAACCGCCTATAAATTACCCTATCGAGCATGGTCCTGCTCCTAAAAAGGTTGATATCTCTCTATAGTCAGGTCTTGCACCTGTGTCTATATATTCTCTCTCCATAGTTGTACACGATGACCCTCTCCATCTCCCCCATCATCACCTCCACCTCCATCATCTCCATCACCACCATCCCCATCATCATTGTCATCACCATCACCACTACTCTCCCCACTATCACCACTATGCTTGATGTCACTACTACCATCATCACTATCCCCACTACCACTACTACTTCTATCACTGCTCTCACTACTACTTCTTTCCACAATTGCTAATTGATCGTGCAATATGGTCAAGAAGATAGTTTTGTGCCTCTCCCACCATGTGTCATACTCACATGTAGTCCCTACATCTGCCACCCCTAGCTGCAAATCCCATCCACTATGGGAATATCTCTCCTACTCTAAAAAGTAGTACATACTCCATGTACCTGTCCCATCCAGGAATCTCCTAGATCACCCAAGAAAAAACTACCTTTGCCTATGGATTTTTCTATCACTGACCAAACTGTCTCAATACTTGAACAAGGAGGTATCTCTCAATAATTTTTAGGGTCCCCCCAATCAAGTAGTGTATCCTCTATATGTAGGGAATATATAGGTGATCATCCTCCCACACCTCACAATCAAAGGTATGAGTGCTAAATGAAGGTATCCATCTCATTTATAACTCTCTACCAACGATATAATTGTCCCATGTGATTGTGTCTCTGAAATCCCGCATACATAAATATGTAGGGCTATCCATTACACTATTGTCTATCACAAACTGGTTGTAAGACTACAATATGCTTAAAAGCCACACATGCAGTAGATTCATGCCTACACCTAAAATTTTTCCATCCCTATACATAACACAATGCATCTCCTAGTATAGATCAACCAACATGGCCGTACCCCAAGCATAAATTGTCCCATTTGCTAGCATCCCCTCAAGCACTCCCACCCAACCCACTAAGAATCCACGTGACCTCCTATTTGGCATCAAGGTACCTATAATCAAGGTATTTATAAACAATGATAGTGTTGGCCACTGTCTTATCCCGACATCCAAATCCAACTCAACACCCCTGATGGGTAAATCCCTAGTCATAAATACCCACCACAAAATAGGTCTCCCACCATAAATTTTGTACTATACAAGCTCACTATGGAGCAGTAGTCGTAGGATCCGCCATACATCCTCTAAGGTAATAGTAGCCTCCCCCGTTGGAAAATGGAAACTACTAGATCACTATGCCATCACTCTACCTTTGCAGCCATCAAAGCTCGATGTGCTTGAATCCAAGACATCCACAAAATGTAATATAAGCCCATCAGATGCAACCAATCCTCATCCACATATATCAATGCCTCTCGATACATCAACATGACTTCCATCCACCATTCTCAAGATTGGAGGATCTTTAGCTCCTCCTACATCATTCCATGTACTAACATCAACCATTAAACCAAATCATTTGTTTAATTCTTCCCCTAAAACCCTCACACACTTGTAGTTTCTATAAAGTTCCACTCTTTCTTTTAGCACAAGTGCCATTCTTTTTGGTGCAAGAATGTATTTTTCCAAGCTAAGTGTTGCTTTGCACAAGTGTCAACTTTTCATCCATAGGTGTGATGTTCAACAACGAATGCACCGCTTTACAAAAGCATCAAAATAATCTATACCCCCTACATGACCCTGAATGGAGGCACACCTTTTACAAATGCGTATTTTGCAGGTGCAACAAAAACATGCACCAAAATTTTGCACATAGGTTCTAAAACACTCTATAGGTGGGGCATTGCATGGGTGTTGTTTTTTAAGATGCAAGCACCACAATCACGCCTTCAAGCACCACAATCAAACCTTTAAGCACAAATTTATAAAGCTATTCCCTTACTTTGCTACCTTTTGAGCCCTAATTTGACCTATCTTGACACCCCTAAACTAGCCTAAAACCTAATGGATAGAGCACATATCAAGTCACCTATGTCCTCTGATCATTGGTACTCTCGAACCCTCTTAGAATGATGCAAATGACTTGGAAATTTTTCCATGCCTCCTCACTACTTCCTAGCTCCTCCCTTATGTAATGCTAAGGGTTCCAATCACTCAACTGGAGGCATACGTCACAATAATGGGTCCTTCATCATGTGACTACTTCAATTGGACATGGCTCAACATGGTTACAAATTTCCAAATAGGTATTAACTCTCCAAATTCTTCAACAAGAATTTAAAACACTTTTAAAACACTTTACGCTTGTGGACACAACACAAGTAAACCATTAATGGCCTCAAGATCTCAAACTTCACAAAATATAGACTTTCTTTTGGTCTTCCCCAAACTACTCGTTTGCAAATTCAAGGATAACAAATACCATATGGGTTCCAAGGCTCAAAGATGCTTAACCAACACTTGGAATATCTTCTACAAAGTTAAAAGAACATGATAAACACAACTAAACCACACAAGGAATCAGACTTCACCAATTTTCACGTTTCCTTATCAACCACTCTCAACCCAAGTAGGTCTCCAACAAGAAACAATCCTTGTCAACTCTCAAGAAGATTCCCAATCACCACAGTGAAAAAAAATCTAGATACCCCTTTGTCCCTCCTAAAATATATCAAAAATTCAGCATAAGGTTCTTTGAAACAAAGGACTTAAAAAGTGACTATCCTAGGTTCTCAATAGGACTAATTAGGCTTATGCTCATGAGGGTTTATTGGTTCCAATGGTTCTAGGACTCCACACTCTTTACCATCACTTCAATCACTCTTAAGATGACATGTACATGCTTTCCCAACCAATTCCCATGATCCTTTACTAACTTATCACCAAAACCCAGCCTCTATGCTCCTTGTTGACTCACAAAATAGAGTTATACAGACTAGGGCTTCATTGTATCTACCCAAACCCTTATCCTCAGACCCTGGAACTTGGAGATCTGTTAGAATATATATCCCTTTGTACACCAATTTGTAGGAGTTTTCAATAGTGAGAATTAGAGAAATAGAATTTTAATTGCTTACTGTGACCTTAAATGAGGGTTTTAATCACCTAAGACAAATTGCTTATAACTTTCACAAAATTGAATGGATTTTCATGAAACCAAAAAAAAGTTAGTAAGGGGATTCCAATTACTTTCTTACCAAATCAATTTCAAGCCCTGAGCAGGCTGTACACACACACGTTGATGCAAGAAAGAGTAAATAATGTTGGAAATTGAGAGAAATAAAGTGTTTTTATTGAACTTATCACACCTACATCAACCTCCTCCCTTCCTTTAAGTTTTCAAGGCTTCAAAATGATTTTATAAATCAAAACCAATGGCCTAAACTGACTTTCTAACCACCTAACTCTTAACATTCCACCATTTTTCACTTTTTTGCATTTTTACAATATTGTCGTTACAACAATTTGGCAACGTTTACATTATTTAGAAATATCAACCCTATGGACTCTAAATGACTCAAATTACCTCAAGATGGTCTATTAGACCTTATTACAAAGTTGAAACATCACAAATGAACAAAAACTAGAGTTTCCTCATGGAGACATGTACTTGCTAGGGTGCTCCTGCACCATACTCCTAGCCAAATGAAAACTCCAAGTCCTCTTGGATTAAATGTAGTAACAAGTATTCATCATTAAATGCTCCTCCTTGTAGTCTTATGCTCTGCTTCTTGAAACAACTCCATTTAATATTCATCTTCACCTTTGGTTTTAGTTGGTCTTTGCCAACTTGTCTCTACTTTGTCTTGTTTCTTTGAATCTTCCCCTTCATGCTCTGATGTATTACAATCTCTGTCTCAACTCTTTGTCCTTATTCTTCTATCTATTGCATCTTAACTATTAGTTTGTTCCTCATTAAAATTGTTATCACAACAAGGAAGTGATATATTGTCTCTACCATACTATCAGGCATCTTCAACTTATTTTGTGACTTCATTTCATCATTTCCCTCCAAAATTTGATCCTTCACCTCTGTTGCAATTTCATCTTCATGTTTGGGGATGACTACAACCTCTATCTTCCTTTCTTGTTCATCACCTTTTTCCATCAAAGGTTCTTTGTTCTAGTGCTTTCATTTGTCTTCTCCTTTGAACTATCTTCTTAATTGGCCATACAACTTTCTTCTTCATTGTCAAGTGCCAACTGAGTTCTCTTTTGAGCAACTACTCCATCTCATCTTCATGCCTTCTTATCATCTCTTACATAGCTTTCCTTATTTCTCTTATCTCTTTCTCAACCTCTATTTTCCTAATCTTTTTCTCTTTCCTCTTCCTCTCTTTTTCTTCTTTCTTCTTCTTCCTTTGTGAACCCTCTTCCTACAAGTTCCTTCTCAACAAATACATCTTCTCTTCAAGAAAGTCCCTTTAACCTTGCTTCCACAGTTTTGTCTTTGCCTCACCTAGGTCTCTTCTCTTTTCCTCTACCTAGTGTCTTGGCAATCAGGTTCTCTCTTCAACTTACACAAAAACCAAAATCTCTTGCCCAAACCTTCTGAGCTTTGATACCAATTGATGCAATGTAGGGGTTCAATCACTCAACTGGAGGCATACTTCACAATAATGGGTCCTTCATCATGTGACTACTTCAATTGGACATGGCTCAACATGGTTACAAATCACCAAATAGGTATTAACTCCCTAAATTCTTCAACAATCATTTAAAAAACTTTAGCCTTGTGGACACAACACAAGTAAACAATTAATGACCTCAAGATATCAAACTTCACAAAATGAAAACTTTCTTTTGGTATGCTCCAAACTACCTATTTGCACATTTAAGGATCACAAAACACCATATGGGTTCCAAGGTTCAAAGAGGCTTAACCAACACTTGGGAAGTATTCTATAGAGTTAAAAGAACATGATATACACAACTAGACCACACAAGGAATCAAACTTCACCAATTTTAAAGTTTCCTTATTAGCCACTCTCAACCCAAGTAGGTCTCCAATAAGAAACAGTCCTTCTCAACTCTCAAGTAGATCCTCAATCACCACTATGAAAAACATACCTAGATACCCCTTTGGTCCTCCTAAAACATATAAAAAATTCAGCATATGGTTCTTTGAAACAAAGGACTCAAAAAGTGTCTGTCTCGAGTTCTCAATAGGCCTAATTAGGCTTATGCTCATGAGGGTTTATTGGTTCCAATGGTTCTAGGACTCCATGCTCTTTACCATCAATTTAATCACTCTTAAGATGACCTGTACATGCTTTCCCAACCAATTCCCATGCTCCTTTACTGACTTATCACCAAAACTCGGCCTCTATGCTCCTTGTTGACCCACAAAACACAGTTTAACAAACTAGGGCTTCATTGTATCTACCCAAACCCTTATCCTCAAACCTTGCAACTTGGATATCTGTTAGAATGAATATATATATATATCCCTCTATACACCAATTTGTAGTAGTTTTCACTAGTGAGAATTAGAGAAATATAATTTTAATTGCGTATTATGACCCTAAATTAGGGTTTTAACTGCCTAAGACAATTTGCTTATAACTTTCACAAAACTAAATGGATTTTCATGAAACCCAAAAAGGGTTAGGAAGGGGATTCCAAGTAATTTCTTACCAAATCAATTTCAATCCCTAGGCAGGTCGTACACACATGTGCTAATGCAAGAAATAGTAAATAATGATGGAAATTGATAGAAATAGTCTTTTTATTGAACTTCTCATACCTACATCATCCCCCTCCCTTCCTCAAAGTTTGTGAGGCTTCAAAATACTTTTATAAATCAAAACCAATGACTCAAACTGACTTTCTAACTACCTGATTCTTGATATTCCACCATTTTGCACTTTTTTACATGTTTACAATATTGCCATTACAACAATTTGGTAAATTTTACATTATTTAGCAATATTAACCCTATGGACTCTAAATGACTCAAATTACCTCAATATGGTCTATTAGACCTTATTACAAAGTTGAAACATCACATTTGAACCAAAACTAGAGTTTACTCATGGAGGCATGTGTTGGCACTCTCAAATTTTGCAAATTTGAGATGCCCATTTCAAAAAATTTCCTCTGCACTTTCAGAGGTGCACCTGATGAACTTGCTTGAATGACCTACTTTGGAGGGTTATAATTCGAAGCCCATTGATTTCTAAGAAAAATCCCTTTGCAGAAACACTCACGTGTCCTATGTGAACATGCATGTCAAAATTCAGCTTCCTACGATGAGTTTTCTCAGGGTTTCGAAAAGTGAAGCTAGAGAGTTTTGGCACTTTTCTACTATTTGCAAATTTGCAATTTTGCAAAGTGGCCTCCCATTTGAGTTTGGATTTTGCAACCAGTTGACTGTCAAGTCAAAACGAATGTTATTCTGCATTATCCATACCAAGATGATCTCACATGTCAGCTTTCAGAGCCTCACGAGTTGATTTGTTATTTTTTAGCAAATCAAAACCAAATGCAATTTCTTCAGTTTTGCACTTGCACTTCCTGACAACATTTCTTAAAGGTCAACTTCGGCTATCAATATCTTTTGATGGGTGATGATTCAAGCTAATTCCTTTTGCACACGTTTTCACTACACCAAAATGATCTATTGTGTCCAGTGGTAGCTCGCTAGGAGTTGATTTCATTATTTTGCAACGAGGTGATTTCATCAGTTTCAATTGGTTTAGAACAACTATTTATTGAAGAAAGTTTGAGTAAACAACTTTGATAGCGAATAAATTTTACCTCATGATTGGTTTCTCTGATCCATATTTTGCACTACATTATCAGGTCTAATGTCTACAAGCCTGTAAGTTTTTATAGCTTCACGAGGTCATTTGCCTAGTTTTCAGAGCCGTTTCTGGAGCCAACTTGGCCTATTTTCACCATTTTCTAGATGTGCCAGAAAGCATATTTTAATGAAAACCCATTTCGTGTTTTCACTTATGAAGCATTTTGAAGATGCCTAAAGTCAAATTGAGGGTAAAAGTTATTTGAAAAATATTTTTTTTTAAGTCGAGCTCACAAGGCACCCAGCATGCCTTGCACAAATGGAAATTAAAAAGTTGCTAGTGAAGTTTTTAAAACACTACATTTGCAAAGCAAGATGTATTTAGAGCCAACATTGAACATTATTTCTAAAATTAGGTCTTGAGCATGAATGTTGTCAAAATGACCTCTTATGTGCCAAATAGCTTCATTAGGGCATTTAGTCATCCATTTTGTGGGTGATATCCCATTTGATTCACCATGAGATAGAATCACCACACTATTTACCCTTGCTAAGTTGTTGAACAAATGCATGATATTAGAAAAGAAAATCATTTCTATACAAGTTCAATTGTTCAATTCTCCTTATAGTATGGACATTTATCTATATCTTGCTGCCATGGTTCAAGCCTGGAATGTGATCTAACTGAGCTTAGAATTGTTATTGATGGGGCACTTAAAATCGGTCAAAAGCTACATCAAATTCTTTATGTATGTTTAGCAACATAACCATTTATGAATAGTGTAAGACTATGAACATTGCTGATGAATATTCGCAGCCAAGCATCAGCAACAAGGGAATACATATGATTGTTTTCTCCACAAGAGGTCTGTCCAACGCATCATGACCTATTGAAAATTTCAAGCAAATGCATTGGGCTTGAATACATTACAAAGGGGTGGCCCATTATGAAAATATTTGATCTCTTTTTGAAATGGAAAAGATGGTGCCTAGTGTTAAATGTCTACAGAGGAGGGTAGAGCACATACATAATGATCTATTGAGAATGTTTTGAAAACTATAAGCCAATAAAATAATAGGATACTTCATTGCAGCCAGTGCACCACAAACTACATATCATATTTATTAAGAATGCCCTCAGAAACGTTTAGCAAATTGTATCATGATTTCTAGAAATGCAGATAGTGGATCTATTGAAAGAGATTTTAAAAGGAAACTTGCAAAGAAATGCAATTTGAGAAGAACCCATGCCAAGATGAGAGGAAAATCATCTATGGATACAATCAGGAAGGAATGCTACACCAGCATGAATGCACAAAATGGTTACATAAAAAAAATCAAGCAAATGCATGGTTGAGGGCACGCGCTATTTAGAAAATGGATTTGTTGAAAAGGCCCAAGCATGCATAGAGAAGGCAATGAACATTCACTAGAGAAAAATGAGGAAGGCACGCTGCAAAAAAAAGTGGGAATCCATCAAAGTATAAAATAAATGGCTAATGAAAAGAAAGCCACACACCTAGGAAGGGATTTACAAATTTCAAAGAAAGAAGAATGATCAGTGCACATAAAATAGAGTTTAATGTATCCTCAAAATGAAATTATGAAACGTCTTGAAAACCTTCAACCAAATACAATCTATAGATGCAAAAGGGCCACGCAGTGGGCATAGGTAAAACCCCAGAATTTCAAAGGAAGAGGATCCAAAGTGGTGGAAATGTTGAAAAGGCTTAACAAACTCCTGAATGAATATGTTTGACAGCTGAAAAGAGGCCGATGTGAAAGAAAAACTGTGGCTTGCAGTAGTAATGTATCAAATTGTGATGTTGAGGGAGTTGTTGAAGATTATAGAGCAGAAGAGCTTATGTGCCAAGCACGTAGCCCATCGATACATGAAGAAGGAATGCACCAGCATGAAGAAGGTACAAAATCATTTATTGAAAGCTTTAGAGACTCTCAAGCAAGTGTGTAGCCACTAAAGTATTGAGGATGTGGGGACACCATGGAATGTAGCGTATAGAGAATGAAGGGTAGCTAGCAATGTGAAACTTAAATTGCAAATGATCCCCATGGAAGAATTTACATAGAAACACTTAGAGAAGAATGTTACTTGGAACATTATAATAAATGCTCTATCTGATACGAAAGGACATATTAGTTGAGAAAGGGGGATCGATCCAGCATGAATGCTATGCCTAGTTTGGTAATAGACAAAGGGGATTCAATATAGTGATGACATCATGATAATAGCATATGCAAAAAAATAGAATTGATGAAAACCTTCAGAAATTAAATAGAAAGTATGCATGAAGGTGGGCACTGTGTATCCATTAGAGCATGGACAACAAGAATGAAAATTTGTTCCATGAGAGAAGCCACCGCCATTATAAAATGAAGACATTGCAGAGCAAGGTTGAATGACAAGTGATGGATTAGGGCACAAAGCTAAAGGAAGTGAAATCGACAGCAAAAAAAAAGATGGAAATGCAACTCAATCTCCACCAGCGCCCGCCATATCTTGATTAAAAGATTCACACTCATTAATCCTCATGACATAACGGGCTGGTGCCATGTGGCAGTGGTAGACTTGGGTGAATTCTTCTATGTGAACGGGAAAAAAGCTTTAAGAGGGGCAAAGATAATATTTCAAATGTTTGATTTGTTTTATCGAAGCAAAAAATTTAAAGTGTAAAACAGGGCTGATGGAATTTTTAAAAGAAAGTATTTAAAGGATTAAAGTGGGCCTAACAGAGTGATTTCAAAGGCCCAATATAATCTTCAAAGAACCTTTGATGGGAAAAGAAAGGTGAAATATTTTAAAGGTGGAAGTAAAATGCTCAGAATGTTTTAAATAAAGAATTTCTATCTGCTGGAGATAGAATACACGTGAAAATGCACAAGGGAATATTTTAAGGAAGTGAATTAAATATCCACTAAACTTTTATTGCTGAGAAATTAAAATAAAACCATAAATATTAAAGTTATAAAATTTTAATATGTGAAGGAAAAATACAAAGTGCAGCTCCAGTTTAATAAAAGGGTAGGAAAATGGAGTTTTCACGTGAGCAGAGGATATTTTTCACACAGCTGGGTGAAAATGGAGAGAATTGTTATAGACATATTTTGTGTTGAAGAACAACACACATCAAAGGAAGATTTGGAGGCAGAATCTATTGCAAGAGAGAGGAGAGAGGCTTTTCAATTTGTTGATCAATGGTGAAGAGGTTTCCAGATGGTATCTCTGGATCAGATTTAGGCCTTCTTCTGGATACTTCTATTCTTCTATTTTCTACTCTTGTTTTCTCATTATTTAGGGTTATGAGGTTTTGTATGGGGCTGAGTAGATAGAAAATGCTAAGTCTGAGTTATTTCTTGAGTCTGTAAGCTGTAATTTTTGATTTCATGAGCTAATACAGTCAGTTTATGTAAATAAATCATGAAAGTGTGTGCACATTCATGAATATCTTCAATTTTTCTCCATACCTGTACAAGTTTAATCATATAAATTCAATAATACAAGGTATCTTTGAGTTTGTCATCTCAAATTTCATGAGACTGTGTTATTTGTTTATGGGTCTATTTCAAGGAAATGGTTAAATACTTTGAGCAGATAACAATGATTTCAAGTGTGCAGGTTGGATTTGGTAAGGAGAATTTAATTGATAATAGGAGTGGTATTGTTGGTTTAAGGAACTAACAGTTGATGCAAGGCATTAACAATTTAAATCCATGAGTTAAATGTCAGTTGCTGATGAATTATTTTTATGTGTTTGACTCCATGGCCCAAAATTAGGCACTGATTTATCTTGCAGCTTAGTGCATCTAAGAAATTTTTTATAAACTCAAAATCATTTTAAATCCCTGTGTTGTAGTTATCTCATGCTCCAAAGAGGTGATATTACTGATGAACAACCAATTATATTCGGTATTTTCCTATTTTGTTGAACTATTAAATGAGATTATATATTGTTGTGAATGTTGTTTATGATAAAAGTGTAGAGGTTGTAAACGAATTAAGGGATCACCCTCCCGGGTCTTGTAGAGCCCAAAGTGTAGGAGGTCTTTAAAATCCTCGTCAGTTGGTCCAGGTCCTTCGAGCTGCCCTTGATTGGAATTGGAAATTTCATAGGTGGATTAGAAGATCAACCTGGTTACAGTAAAAAAAATCAACAAAATGGAAACTCTGTTGGGGAGAATTTGAGAAAATTCTCATTGAAGAATCTAGAAATAGAGTCATATCATTTGCATTGAGTCATATTATTGTTTTCCATTTTTAATTTAGTTCGAATATTGAAGAATTTCAAGCCTACAGAGAAAGATTTGTTGTAGTGAACCTAAAGATTTCAAGATCTGTGGTGCTCTACTGGTGAAAGGAACTCAGAAAGAAAATTATCTGTGAAAGAACTTCATGCTATTTGAAGTTCAGTCCTCTAAGAAGAGAGGTGGTGACTCTGTTAAAAGAACTTGATAAAGAATACAATTCCAGATCTACAATATTTATAGAAAATTTGTAGCAGTGGCAATGTTTCTAGGTATTCTTCACGTATTTGAACTTCTTAGAAAGAAATTTTGGTTCCCTATTTAGTGATTTAGCATTACCAGAGGGAAAGAATCATGAATTTAAGTTTGCATACTTCCATTTGTTAGATCTGCTGAATGTAATTGCAGTTCCATTGAAAGAATTTGGTCTAGTGCTCAAATATTTGCTAATTTGGATGGTTAGAATGTATTTGTACATCTTAAGGATTTCCATCCATTTGTATTGTCATATATTTCAAGTCCAGGTTGTCATTATTTCATTAATTGTCATTGTAATCCTTCATGTGGTCATGATTGTAATTATGCATAATTAGAGAGCCTTGAATTGTAATATCTATGGATCATAAGATAGCCATGCCTATAGACACTTTGAGACAACTTGTTAAGAAGTGTTAGAAGTTTGATAATATTCATTCATTTGAGACCCCAAAGTGTAAGAACACAAGAGTGCATAAGCATAAGATAAGTCCTGAATGGAAAGCCGTGTTTGAAAGAGGACTTAGGGAAATGGATGAAAGACACCTGATGTTTCAACAAGCCCGATTAAGAGACAATCATATTGTATCTACTTGCTGAATTGTTGCACCATTTGTGAATTCCTTTGATCCATTGTATGCTCAGTTATATTTTTCATGGGTTGATTACAAAAGTCAAAGTATGTTAGCTCAAGTCTATAAGGAGATGCCTAGATTTCATGGATACAATGTTTGTGAAGGAAATGCACATGTCAAAATTTTTTCCAGCTTCATGGAGAAAAACTCATTTGAATATTAGGATATGTGGATGAGATTCTTTGTTAGATATCTTGAAGCTAGAGCTAGGGATTGGTATCTAAAGTTTCCTGAGAAGTCATTTCCTTGCTGGGATAAATTGGTGAATGCTTATAGAAAATAGTTTGCAAGAGATCCCTATGACCTTTTCATAAGGTTAAAGCAGATCAAGAAACAAGATGAAGAGTCAAGTGTTGATTTCAGTCATAGTTTTGTTGTTTCCTTGTCACTAATCCCAGACAATTTCAGACCTAGCACATCATATTGTATTCATATGTATTTTGAAGCTTATGAAGAAGGATCTAGTGCATTGTTAAAAGAGTTTGAGATATTGAGTATGCAGATGGATTACACAGTCCTAGAAAGTTTGGAGAAGTAGAGGAATGAATATATGCAAATCTTGTTGTCTTCAATTGTCAGTAAACATGTTGATGAAATCAGCAATTGTGTGAATGTGAACAATCAAAGGTCTTCAAACAAGTGCATAGTTGAGAAGGTAGAAGATGAAAAAGATGCATCATCAGATGATGAGAAAGTTGTTAATGAACAACTTACAGAAGAAGTATACCGAACTGAGAATCAATAGCTGAGTCTTCCAAGCAAAGAACCTGAAGAGGGATACCAATTGGACTTATTCTTTGAAGAAGAGATAAATGATCAGCAATATGATAATACAATTGATCAAGTCAAGTTTACATGTGTTGAGTGTAATCTTGATACAAGTCTCCATGATGAGACAGAAGAATATGCTGACTTAGGGAACTCTTTTGAGAATATCAGTGTATCAACTACAAGCAAAGAGGAGGATGTAAATGACAAACTCAATGAGGACATCCAGTCCAATGTTGAAATACAAAATGATGTGGATTGTTGTTATGACAACTTAGTGGTGAATAAGGATGAACAAATGGGAAATATATTCTCTATGATGGATTGTGACCTTGCATGTGACAATGTTGTTAGCAATTCAGTCTCCTATGATTGGGGAAATCCAGTGTATGATCAACCCATTGAATGTTCATATTTTGATGATGAAGACACCTTGGGATATCCTGATTTGCAATTTGATAATGCATCTAATTCAAGTGAAGGTCAAGAAGAGGAAGTGGTTGAAAAAATGGATCAAAACAATGATCTATTAAGTTGTGAACAAATTTCAGACCTACTAACCACACAATATCATAAATGTGCACATGAGGATGACTCTCAGTTATTGTGTGTAGCCCCTATTGTCTTTGACAGTGATGATGACCTTCAAGATGCAAGGTATGATGCAAGTGTCTTTGATTCTCCTTCTAATGATGAACCAACTCATCAAGATGATGATAATGTAGATGAATAAAACCAACCATTTGATGGTAATAATGCATTATATGATGAGTATGACAGTGTGAATGTTGATGTAAACTCAAAAATCTGTTTTGATGAGTTTGAAATAGCAGATGACCATGAGGATTGCATATCTAATGAGCCAAGTTTTGAAAAATTTGATGCAGATTCAAACAAGTCTTTGTTTGTTGACTTGAATGAGCCTAGCCATGAGTCATTTCATGTGGATGTAGAGGTTGATTTTGATGAGAAATCAGATTATGATTCTAAACTAGAATTTCTTATTGTTAAGCAAGCTTGTGATATTGAAAAGGCTGATACCTTATGTTTAGAAGATGAAAATATGACAACAGATGATGATGAGTCAGAAATTTCTTATGACTCTCACTATCAGCATGATGAAGAACAAGTACAAAGTGTGTTAATAGATGAGTGTATCTCTTTGAATACACTTGAAGATAGTTTGCATGATGAACCAGATCTTCTAGTAAGTTATTGTGATGGTTTACATTTTTATGTGAAAAATAATGATCAGATTGAACTTGATAGTTCCAGCCATATAGTAGATTGTGAGTGTTATTTTTCTTAGCTGGAAGGAGTTTTCATAGAATGTGGCAATGTGCCAGATACCAAGGAATGTTGTTTTTAGTTTGAGAATGATGTAAATGATGAATATGATAGCTTGTTGCCACATGACAATCAACATTTGGAAAGTATGTTTGACTTTCAAATGCATAGTGATTATGAACATGTTGATGATGTTGTATATGATGGCCTATTGAGAGGTACCAGTATGTTCAATCAGGAAAATGGTTGTGATCAGACTGTGCTTTCATATGGTCTTGATCCCCATTTTCTCATGTTGCCACTTGATACAAAAGTAGAGAATGAAGAGAGTGGAAATGATGAAACCTATTTGATTTGGTTCCCAATTGATGACAAAGCCAAACAGAGAGCAAGTTCTCACTTGTATGAAGGAAGCTTGATACTTGTGTTTGAAGGGTGCAGTCACCCATGTTGTTATGGTTTGACAAATGCAAGCACAAATTGAGGGAGATCAACTCTTTTTGCAAAATTGTGTTTGATAGAGGTAAATGCTGACTCTCCTTTTTCATTTGGTGGCCTGGTGTCACTAGATGAAGTTGAAAAAGAGAATGAATAAAGGAGCACTTTGAGGACACTTGATGGACTTAGAATTTGGTCTACTCCCCAGAGATTTGGAATATTGCTATGCCCATAGGGGGCATACATCCCTAGTTGGAGCCACTGTTGGCACTCTCAAATTTTGCAAATTTGAGATGCCCATTTCAAAATTTTTCCTCTGCACTTTCAGAGGTGCACCTGATGCAATTTCTTCAGTTTTGCACTTGCACTTCCTAACAACATTTCTAAAAGGTCAACTTCGACTGTCAATATCTTGTGATGGGAGATGATTCAAGCTAATTCCTTTTGCACACGTGTTCACTGCACCAAAATGATCTATTGTGTCTAGTGGAAGCTCGCTAGGAGTTGATTTGGTATTTTTCCAATGAGGTGATTTCATCAGTTTCAATTGGTTCAGAACAACTGTTTATTGCAGAAAGTTTGAGTAAGCAACGTTGACAGCGAGTAACTTTTACCTTGTGATTGATTTCTCTGATCCGTCTTTTGCATTACATTCTCAGGTCTGATGTCTACAACCCTATAAGTTTTTATAGCTTCACGAGGTCATTTGCCTGGTTTTCAGAACTGATTCTAGAGCCAACTTGGCCTGTTTTGACCATTTTCTACATGTGCCAGAAAGCAGATGTTAATGAAAACCCATTTCATCTTTTCACTTCTGAAGCATTTTGATGATACCTAATGTCCAATTGAGGGTAAAATTTATTTGAAAACGAATTGTTTTTAAGTTAGGCTCACAGGGCACCCGTGTGCCTTACACAAATGGAAATTTAAAAGTTGTCAGTGAAGTTTCTAAAACACTACATTTGCAAAGCAAGATGTATTTAGAGCCAACATTGAACATTATTTCTAAAATTAGGTCTTGAGCATGAATGTTGTCAAAAGGACCTCTTATGTGCCAAATAGCTTCATTAGGGCATTTAGCCATCCATTTTGTGGGTGATATCCCATTTGATTCACCAAGAGATAGAATCACCACACTATTTACCCTTGCTAAGTTGTTGAACATATGTATGATATTAAAAGAGCAAATCATTTGTATACAAGTTCAATTGTTCAGTTCTCCTTACAATATGAACATTTATATATATATTCTTTCCATGGTTCAGGCCTAGAATGTGATCTAACTGAGCTTAGAATTGTTATTGATGGGGCACTTAAAATAGGTTAAAAGGTTCATTGAATTCCTTATGTATGTTTGGCAACATAAACATTTATGAATAGTGTAAGGCTATGAACATTGTTGGTGAATATTTGTAGCCAAGCACCAGCAACAAGGGAATACATATGATTGTTTTCTCCACAAGAGGTCTATCCAACGCATCATGACCTGTTGAAATTTTCAAGCAAATGCATTGGGCTCGAATGCATTACAAAGGGGTGGCCCAATATGAAAAGCTTTCATCTCTTTTTGAAATGGAAAAGATGGTGCCTAGTGTTAAACGTCTACAGAGGAGGGTAAAGCACATACATAATGATCTATTGAGAATTTTTTGAAAACTATAAGCCAATGAAATAAAAGAATACTTCATTACAGCCAGCGCACCACAAACTACAAATCAGATTTATTAAGAATGCCCTTAGAAAAATTTAGCAAATTGTATCATGATTGCTGGAAATGTAGATAGTGGATCTATTGAAAGAGATTTTAAAAGGAAACTTGCAAAGAAATGCAGTTTGAGAAGAACCCGTGCCAAGATGAGAGGAAAATCATCTATGGATACAATCAGGAATTAATGCTCCACCAACATGAACTCACAAAATGGTTACATAAAAAAATCTCAAGCAAATGCATTGTTGAGGGCACACGCTATTTAGAAAATGGATTTGTTGAAAAGGCCCAAGCGCGCATAGAGAAGGGAATGAACATTCACTAGAGAAAAATGAGGAGGGTGCACTACAAACAAAAGTGGGCATCCATCAAAGTATAAAAGAAATGGCTAATGAAAAGAAAGCCACACACCTAGGAAGGGATTTACAAATTTTAGAGAAAGAAGAATTATCAGTGCACAAAAAACAAAGTTTAATGTATCCTCAAAATGAAATTATGAAACATCTTAAAAACCTTCAAGAAAATACAATTTGTAGATGCAAAAGGGCCACATATTAGGCATAGGTAAAACCTCAAAATTTCAAAGGAAGTGGATCCAAAGTGGTGGAAATGTTGAAAAGACTTAAGAAAATCCTGAATGAATTTGTTTGACAGCTGAACAGAGGCCGATGTGAAAGAAAAACTACCGCTTGCAATAGTAATGTATCAAATTGTGATGTTGAGAGAGTTGTTGAAGATTATAGAGGAGAAGAGATTCTGTGAAAGGTACATATCCCATCGAGGCATGAAGAAGGAACACACCAACATGAAGAAAGCACAAAATCATTTATTGAAAGCTTTAGAGACTCTCGAGCAAGTGTGCAACCACTAAAGTATTGAGGATGTGGGGACACCATGGAATGCAGCACACAGAGAATGAAGGGCAGGTAGCAATGTGAAACAGAAATTGCAAATGCTCTCATGGAAGAATTTACATAGAAAGAATTAGAAAAGAATGTTACTTGGAACATATTCATAAATGCTCTGTCTAATAAGAAATACCATATCAGATGAGAAAGGGGGATCGATCCAGCATGAATGTTATGCCCAGTTTGCTAATAGACAAAGGGGATTGAATATAGTGATGACATCATGATAATAGCATACACACAAAAATAGATTTGATGAAAACCTTTAGAAATTAAGCAGAACGTACGCTTGAAGGTGGGCACAGTTTGGTCTAGAGCAAGGCACTGCATATCCATTAGAGAATGGACAGGAAGAATGCAAAGTTGGTCCATGAGAGAAGCCACCACCATTATCAAACAGAGAAATTGGAAAGCAAGGTTGAACGACAAGTGAAGGATTAGGGCACAAAGCTAAAGGAAGTGAAATCGATGGAAGAAAAACAAGATGGAAATGCAGCTCGATCTTCATCGTCGCCTACCATATCATGATTAAAAGATGCACACTCATTAATCCTCACAACATAATGGGCTGGTGCCACATGGCAATGGCAGGCCTGGGTGAAACCTTCTATCTGCACGGGAAAAGAGCTTTAAGAGGGGCGAATATAATATTTTACATGTTTCATTTGTTTTATTGAAGCAAAAAATTTAAAGTGAAAAATAGGGCCGATGGAATTTTTAAAAGAAAGCATTTAAAGGATTAAAGTGGGCCTGACAGAGTGATTTGAAAGGCCCAATATAATCTTCAAAGAACCTTTGATGGGAAAAGCAAGGTGAAATATTTTAAAGGTGGAAATAAAATGATCATAATGTTTTAAATAAAGAATTTCTATTTGTTGGAGATAGAATACATGTGAAAATGCATAAGGGAATATTTTGAGGAAGTGAATTAAATATTCGTTAAACTTTTATTGTTGAGAAATTAAAATAAAACCATAAATATTTAAGTTATAAAAATTTAATATGTGAAGGAAAAATACAGAGTCCAGCTCCAGTTTAATAAAAGGGCAGGAAAATGGAGTTTTCACGTGAGCAGAGGATATTTTTCACACATCTAGGTGAAAATGGAGAGAATTTCTACAGACATATTTTTTGTCAAAGAACAACACACATCAAAGGCAGATTTGGAGGCAAAATCTGTTGCAAGAGAGAGGAGAGAGGCTTTTCAATTTGTTGATCAACGGTGAAGAGGTTTCCAGATGGCATCTTTGGATCAGCTTTAGGGCTTCTTCTGGATACTTCTATTCTTCTATTTTCTACTCTTCTCTTCTCATTATTCGGGGTTCTAAGGTTTTGTATGGGGCTGGGTAGATAGAAAATGCTAAGGCTGAGTCATTTCTTGAGTCTGTAAGCTGTAATTTTTTATTTCATGAGCAAATACAACCAGTTTATGCAAATAAATCATGAAAGTGTGTGCACATTCATGAATATCTTCAAATTGTCTCCATACTTGTACAAGTTTAATCATATGAATTCAATAATACAAGGTATCTTTGAGTTTGTCATCTCAAATTTCATGCGATTGTGTTAATTGTTTATGGGTCTATTTCAAGGAAATGGTTAAATACTTTGAGCAAATAATAGTGATTTCAAGTGGGCGGGTTGGATTTGGTAAGGATAATTTGATTGATAATAGGAGTGGGATTGTTGGTGTAAGGCACTAATAGTTGATGCAAGGCATTAGCAATTTAAATCCACTCGTTGAATGCCATTTGCTGATGAAATCTTTTTATGTGTTTTACTCCATGGCCCAGAATTAGGCACTGATTTATCTTGCAGGTTAGTGCATCTTAGAATCATTTTATAAATTCAAAATCATTTTAAATCCCTATGTGTCGTAGTTATCTCATGCTCCAAATAGTTGATATTACTGATGAACAACCAATTCTATTCAGTATTATCCTATTTCGTTGAGCTATTAAAAGAGATTATTTGTTGTTGTTAATGTTTTTTATGATAAAAGTGTAGAGGTTGTAAACACATTAAGGGATCACCCTCCCGGGTCTTGCAGAGCCCAAAGTGTAGGAGGTCTTTAAAATCCCCATCAGTTGGTCCAGGTCCTTCAAGCTTCCTTTGATTGGAATTGGAAATTTCATAGGTAGATTAGAAGATCAACCTGGTTACAGTAAAAACAAGCAACAAGACTACCCAACTCTTGACATTCCACCATTTTGCACTTTTTTGCATGTTTACAATATTGCCATTACAACAATTTGACAACTTTTACATTGTTTAGCAATATTAACCCTATGGACTCTAAATGACTCAAATTACCTCAATATTGTCTATTAGACCTTATTACAAAGTTGAAACATCACATTTGAACCAAAACTAGAGTTTCCTCATGGAGGCATGTACTTGCTAGGGTGCTCCTGCACCACTCTCCACCTAAGGTCTATTTATAGGATTTAAACCTAATTTCCCTCCCCAAACCCTAATTTCTTCTATATTTGATGCATCAAAAGTCCCATATACCCTTCCTTTCTGAGCTTATTTCTCCATTTCTTTTCCCGATTTTCACCATTTTCCTCTCCTACACCATTCTACATCATCCTAACCTGCCTATTTTGCGATGCCAACCAACAATATTTTTTGCCAATTTTTTTTCTGGTCAGCCTCTCAAGAGACCATCACCTCTCAACACACCTTCTAATCCACTATGGAAATTTTTTAAATTTCTTTGATGTAGCATCACTATGGATGCCACATCAAAGAGGGGAAAAATGTAGTCACCCTAATCCTGACAACACTTCTTAATTAATTAAATATTGTCATTTTAATTAATTTTCCCCTTCTTAGCCTTAATTAATTAAATATTTATTATTTAATTAACTATTCCATCTTCTTCTTATAATTAATTAAAAAATTTATTATTTAATTAATTATCACTTTCTACACTAAAGTTCTTCCAATTAATTAAATATTTGAATTATTTAATTAATTCCGCCATTATTTTCAATCCTTCTAATCCTATTTGAGCTAATTAATCCTTGATTAATTAACCTTATTCACTTCCTAACCATCATTATCTCATTCTCCAACTTTTAACTCTAACCTAGTTAATAAATCCATGGTTTATTGACTCAACCTACCCTATTAAGTTAATTAATCTAAGAATCCCTAGTAATCATCATTACCAATTTTCTCCTAATTTTTAATTCCTTCACCTCTCCTCAAGCTTGTCTCATAATGACAAGTGCCAAGCCTCTCTATCACCTCCTCTCACACATCTGTGAGATCTCACCTACTACCACTAACTCTTACTCCCTCTTACACATAGCATACAAAATAAAATGGCCTCTCTATCGAAGGTGTGGTCACACATACATGCGAGCACACCTCATCCCTTCTATCTCTCCCCATTGTGGCACATGACACAATACTCTTGATCCACACCTCTTTCAAACTCCTCGCTTGATTAGCCAAGCAATCTTAGTCCTCCATTCTCCCCATTCAATTTCTATAAATTGGAGCCTAATTTCCTCATTTAATCATCTTGAGTAACCATAGCCTTATTATGCTATAAATTGAGTGAGGAATCCACATTCAAGCACAACATTGTGAACAAATCTTCAAGTCTTTGGCTGCAACTTGAGCTCAATCCATGGAGAGGAATTGAAGGTATAAACTTTTTTTATGCATTGAGTACATCTTGTTTATGCTTTATTTTCCTTTGATTATCATTTACCCTCTCATAATAGACTTAACCCTCAAGATTGACAATTTAGGGATCAAAATTCACACTTAATTATGAAAGTAATGCATACTCATAGAATTAACCTGTAGATTTAAATAATTTTAAACTAATTTTTACTTAGGATAAAAAACTAATACTTAATATAGGTTCCCATAAAAAAACATATTATATTAAAATATTAAATGTAATATTAATGGTTATATTAGCTTTAGTTAGTCGTTAGTTAACTTAGTTAATGTTTAGTAACTTTCATTTGCACTTTAGTTCATTTTAGCATCTTTCTTATTTCTATTTTAGTTTGCTTTAGTTTATGATGGTTTCTTTTTAGAAACTTCATCTTGTAATTTTTTATATAAGGAGCTTTCATCTCCTCTTGTAAACATTCAATAGTGAATATCAATTATCTTTTGATGGTATCAGAGCTTAGGTTTGAACCTGATTAGTTTTCGTTGATTTTTTTTTAAAGAAATCTTTTCTTAGAAATTGTTTTAAAAATCAAAGTTTTTTTAGTGAAGTCTTTTGAGGAAGAATTTTTGAGGTGGATCTATGAAGAATATCATGGATTTTAGTGATTTTTTGTTGCAGATAATTGTGAAAAATTTCATGGGTTTTTACTCTAGAAAATGAATTTTTTTTCTGTACCTGCCTATGTTGAGCTATTGAAGATTTTTGCAATTTTTTTAAGGTGAACTCATGTTTTTTTTTGGGCATGTGACTATGCTTTTCAGCAGCATATTTTTTCCTTAAACTCACAGATTTTGAATTGTGCCTTTCAGAAGGGTTTTTTAATTAGATAAATGATGACTACTGAGCTTTTTCGATGGTCTTTGAGGATTTCCGCTAGCGTGTTTGTGTTTCTGGGTGCTTGTTGCAGTCACAACTATGTTTTTTTTTGTGATTTTCAAGGTTTGATGCATCGTGGCCTTGTTTCATTTTGAAAAGTATTCATCTACAACCCATTTTTTTATACTGGACGCGACAGGTTTTCAAAGTTTTTTTTGGATGAAATTTCTACAACTTTGTTCTATTTTTGGCATAATTTGATTCGTGATGGATTTTGAATGTCCTCTTGCTACTTGTGATTCTTCTTCAGCTTTTTCATATGATTTTGTTAGGGCAGTTTGTGGTTACTGGGTGTGATTTTACTGCCTTTCATGGGTATTGATAGTTTCAACTAGGGTTTTCAAAATTTTGTGAGTTGAAGATGATTTTTCTAGGGTTTCTTGTAGCTTTTGTTAACCAACTAGGATTCTGGTCATGAAAAAAAGAATTTCATATTTTAAAATTTTTTTGACAATTTTTTTTTGGAAAAAAAATTGTTCCTTGAGCCAATTTTGATAGAATTTTTCTGGGAAAAATAAAAAATTTGCAAAGAGTTTTCAGAGATTTTAAAAAAAAATTTACTAAGTGTTGTTTTATGAAGAGTTTTTTAACGATTTTTTTCCTATCTAAAAAATCATGGGTTGCTACTAGGGTTTGTAGACTAGTTTTTTGCATGATTTTTTTCTCAACAAAAAATCTTGCACCTAAAGATTTTAAAGAGTTTTTGAAATTTTTTCTATAAATATTTTGTAGTTTAGAAGTTTCTTGAGGATTTTTTCTGAAAAAAACTTACCTTTTTAGATTTTTCGAAGGTTTTCTAAAAAATCTTATAGTTCATAAGTTGTACTTGATTGTCCAGTGTTTTTCCAGTTGATCATAGTGTTACCTTATTTTTCATGCTTTGGAAAATGGAAGGGATGGCATTTTTCTCCAATATCATTTTGGAAAATGCGTAGAGGTTCAACAAAAATTTCTACTACCTAGAACCAGAAGATACCCAGTTTTCGAGTGTCTATGTCTTGATTTGATTATTCTATGGGAAATGATTGATAATTGTACAATAGTTATGCTTCTCCAGTTATCAGTCACTGATGATATGTTTCCAAGAGAATTTGGGTAGACTAAGTTTATGTGTGTATGATGACCATCAAGAGAGAGTACTAAAATATTAAATGTAATATTAATGGTCATATTAGCTTTAGTTAGTCATCAGTTAACTTAGTTAATTTTTAGTAACTTTTGTTTGCACTTTAGTTCATTTTAGCATCTTTTTTATTTCTATTTTAGTTTTCTTCAGTTTAAGATGGCTTCTTTTTAGAAACATCATCTTGTAATTTTCTATATAAGGATCTTTTTTCTCCTCTTGTAAAAATTCAATCATGAATATCAATTATCTTTTCATATTATACCCATCATTCTATTATGAAAAATAGAAAAATGAATACTCGCAAGTATCAATTATGTGCTTCTCAAAAATATTTTAGACTTATATTTTTCTCATACCTTTGTACAACCTTTAAAATAGTAAAAAATAATAACACTTAAATTCATTGAATTATAACATGACCTAAATAAACCACAATATGAAAACTAGCTCTCTTATTCCTAGAAACATAAATTTATATCAAATTCATCAAATTGAAAGAGCCATAATATAATTTAGCAAGAAATATAGTCTCAAGTATCAAGGAGTAGGTAGAATAATTCATAAGTTCAAATTTATTTGTTTTCTTCTCTTAGGGTTTCAATTTTATCTTCTCTAGAGTTTGTATCTATTTCCCCTACTAACTCAACTCTAAGGTTTGAATATAATTTATAATTTTAGATTTAATTAATATGAATCAGATTTTGATAAGTTATACATTCATCTTATTTAAATTATACATAGATTCATCTTATTTAATTATCTACTAATTTTCTAGTTTCAATCAATGCTAAATTGAATTTTATGCTAAACCTTTGTTCTCTATCTAGAAAAGATTATTATAATTTTTAAAAAACTCCAAATCTCATCAAATCTTAATTGTTTGAAACTTGTGTGTAACATTTTCTAATGTTCTCTATGCTTATATGACTATTTAGTCCTAGATCATAGTTACTTTTGTACTCATTTAAATTCTTTAATTATAAAAATATATTTTCTTTATTTGGTTAATTATATCAATTTATTTATATTAGTTGTGGCATAGTTATCTATTTTACTCTCTTCATTGTGCAAGTGTTATGTTATTATTAACACATTGGGTCATTTATATCTTATCAAAATTAAATTTCATTCAAATTTAGTGGATGACATTTCATTCAAGTAGTTTGTTGATATTGTTTACGTTTTACTTTACCTATGAAGGACACACAATTTACTGAGAGGGGGGTGAATCACTAGATCATAAAATTCCTAAATTCTTAAACCTTTGCTATAGTTGTATGATTCTTCACAAAAAACCCCACATAAGTAATTGAAGCATAAACCAACAAAACATAATAGCATAGAGCACACAAAAGTGAACACCAAATGTTTGTGGAAACCCAAGATGTGAAAAACCACTGTGAGAATAGCTTCTTGGATCTACTGCCCAAATCCAACCTCACAATGCAGAAATGTACAAGTGAATTTTACACACTAAAGTAGGTGGAGACAACAATCCCCTAATTTACTTGTAGGCACCAACCTATCAGAGACACAAATCCCCTGATGAAACAACACAAGTAGAACACCAATTAGGTACTAGAATACAATGTAAAGCTTACAGATTTGAAATATAACTCAAGCATGTGCTAGAGTCACTACTGACACTCCTCACTGAGAATGATCTTTTGATATGGTCATACTCTCTTTTCTTCATAGTTTTATACTCAAAATCACTTCACTCAATCACAATTGATATATCTGAAACAATTGACACGTATAGTGCATGTGAACAATTGAAATATATACATGACATTACATTTACACTCTTCTATGTCAACCATGGATCTATGAAGAGCCATGATGACATGAGGTGGACCTAAATTCAAATTACATGAAACATGTAGCATAATGGTCCAAGCATAAATTTCTTCCCGCCAAGATAAATTGATACCATGCACTACCGTAGGAACCTTAAGAAGGTCCTATCTTAACACCACATGCAAGACTTGAATTTTGCATGCTACTAGTTGTTATTGCACATGCCTTGAATTTTGAATAGGTTGAGGAACCTTCTATCACTTCAAAATTCTTGCACACTGAACATATCCTCTAGAAACTCAAGAAATTGATAAAAAAAATGTAGGAATACTCTTCTTCCAAACCATAGAGCAACACTATATTTCTAAAAGAAATGCCAACCACATTCTATACTACTAGAGAAATCTCCCATGCCAAAAGATATCCTTGCATAGACTTTAAAACTACCAAAAAATATTGACAACATAATTTGCATGGTATAATAAGCATCAAATACACACCAACTATCAAAAGACAATCATGTCTCAATAAAACTTGATTTGTGTTACTTGATATAGGGTATGATTGATGAGACAACTTCTTCATGATTAACACTTTTCGATGCACAACACTTTATATCATGGGAAATATAAGGAAATTTCAAAGCACTCCTACAATCTCTTTCATCCTTGATAACCTTCACATATGATAGACTTGAAACCCTTTAACAACAACTGACAACAACCTTTAACATCAATGACAACATATGTTCAACAATCTCCCCCTTTGTCATTGATGACAAACAAAAAAATGTTGGGACACCAAAAGAACTACTAGGCCACCAAACACACCTTTATAATGAATTCTTCTTTGTATAATTTTAAATTCACTCTCTCCCCATATGAAAGATGTAGCATTTTGAGATCATTATTATTTCTGAATAATTCAGTATTTTAACCTCACTTTCTCCTCAATTCAACATTTTGAGTCCATTCCCTCCCTCTTTGACATCAATGAAAAAGGGTCAACATTCCCACACTAATGCTTACTTCTACAAACTCATATTTCTCCTCCTTTATTCATTTTTGGTACACTGTACAATAAAAAAAAACTATTTATCAAATAGACTACCTTGAGTCAATGCTTCATTTCCTATGAAAAATACTACGTAAGACCACCAAGCCTTCTTGTGGTAGGGAGGCCAAGCTCCCCCTCAACTTGTGCTTCATTTTGATTTAAGAGGAGTGGGAAACAACTTGCAACTTTTGCCAAAGAAACTCAAATGTCTCCTTAGGAAGTAGATTTGTGAATATATCTATTGCTTGCTGCTTTGTATCAACACACTTCAACTTCACCCCCTTCTTTGCAACCTTCTCCCTCAAGAAATGATACTTGATTGTAATTTATTTTTTTCTTGAGTGTATCACCAAATTCTTTGAAATGTTTATGGCACTGGTGTTGTCACAAAGAATAGTGATAGGTTCATTCAACTCAATCTTCATTTCCTTTAAATTTTGCTTCATCCAAATCACCTGAGTGTAG
Organism: Sequoia sempervirens; assembly: GCA_007258455.2. Classification (NCBI taxonomy): domain Eukaryota; kingdom Viridiplantae; phylum Streptophyta; class Pinopsida; order Cupressales; family Cupressaceae; genus Sequoia; species Sequoia sempervirens. The sequence continues at coordinate 243,670 of VDFB02041116.1, forward strand.
CATGATGCTACAACAATGTATTGAAATTATATTATAGATAGGGAAAATAATTCCTATTTCTTACTCAAATAGGACACCAAAATGTCACCAAGAAAGAATGCACCTCCACTTGTGCTCTTTCGATTTTCAACACATCTTTCCCAATCTACATCTATGTATGCAGTTAGAGTAAAATTTTCATTCATTGGATACCGCAACCCAGAATATTTAGTTACCTTCGACTACCTGAATATCCTCTTCACTTCTTCAACATGAGTTTATTTATTTTCTTCCTAGAATCTAGAAGCATTCTAACTACCTACATAATAACTACTCTAGATATTGTCACATACAACAAACTACCAATCATGGATTTGTATAAATCCTGATCTTCCAAAGTAGATTCATCATCTTTACTTAATTTGCATCATGTAACCATAGGTGTTCCAACCAATTTTCAATCTTCCATCTTGAACTTATGCAACATCTCCTTAATTTCCTTGTGTTGTGAAATGAAAATGCATTTGTCTGAATGTAAAATCTATGACCCAAGAAAGAAAGATAATTCTCCTAACATAGACATTTCAAACTCATTTTGTATTGCCTTACAAAATTCCTTCCACATGTCATCACTACTACCTCCAAAAATGATGTCATCCACATATAACACAACTATCAACAATTGATCTTCTTCTATTTTTATTTATATATTGTTAGAGTAATCATGCATTAGCTAATAATTAATTACTCTTTAATTGATTATTAGTCTAATTTATTCTCATGCACTTAAGCTAAATTAGGAGTTTTGTATTAAGTTAACTAAGTTCTTTTCAATGTTAAATTAAGTGATAAATTATTAGATCATTATGTCCCATCGCATGTGATGTTGAGACTTGTCTTGATCTAATCCCTTTATCACTTAGGGTTGCTCCTATATAGTACTCAACCCTCATTGTAATTATCTCTCTAGAGATTATTTGGAGGTATCATATCTTTTTGAGAGTCTCTTGCTTCTGTATCTTTTTTCTTGTTGAGGAATATTGCATATATTGTTTGTGTATCTCTTGTATGGAAGGTGTATTTGTTTGTTGTTTGATTATGTGGATTTGTTGAGCTAATATTAGATCGCTATGTCTCATCTCATGTGATGTTGACACTTATCATGGTCTGGTCCCTTTCTCATTTAGGGTTTTTCTTGTATAAGTGTACTCAACCCTCGTTGTAATTATTATCTCAAGATTTCACATCTTCTTGAGAGTCTTTTGCACTTTGTAGATTTTTCTTGTTGAGGAATATTGCATATATTTTTTGTAGATCTCTTATGTGGAATGTATATTTGTTTGTTGTTTGATCCTATGGCTTGTGGTTTTGTGCTTTTCTATGATAACTTAAGTGAGCTATTATTATATCATTATGTCTCATCGCATGTGATGTTGAAACTTGTCTTGATCTAATCCCTTAATCATTTAGAGTTTCTCCTATATAGTACTCATCGCTCATTGTAATTATCACTCTAGAGATTATCTCAAGCTTTCATATCTTTTGAGAGTCTCTTTTTTCTGTATCTTTTTCTTGTTGAGGAATATTGCATATATTATTTTCAGATCTCTTACGTGGAAGGTGTATTTGTTTTATGTTTGATCCTGTAGCTCATAGTTTTGTGCTTGTTTCACAATTCTTACATAGATTACTATCTACACTTACTCTCTGGAACCCTTGCTGCTACAAGTATCCATATTACCTTGAATACCAAGCTTTGGGAGCTTATTTGAGTCCATACAAAGCCTTCTTCAATCTACAAACAGAATCTAGACTATTAGAACATTAAAATCCTTCCAGTTGTTCAATATAAATATCTTCTTCTAGCTATCCATTCAAGAATGTTGACTTCATAGCCATCTAGTAGACATTGAGGTTATTGAATGTTGAAAGAACTAGGAACATCCTGATTGCCTTCAGTCAAGTACCACTAGAGAAAATTTATCTTCAAAGTCTATGCCTTCAACTTGAGCATACCATTTAAACAAAAAAATTGCATTATTACACATCACTTCACCTTCTTTATTTATCTTATTTCTAAAAACCCACTTCCAGTTCCAATTACATTCTTGATTTTAGGTCATGGGACAAGTTCCCAAGTTTCATTATTCATGATTTTATTTAGTTCTTCCACAGTGTCTATCCAACCTTTCTCTTTTCTTGATTTATTGTATGACTTAGTCTCTATCTTTGATAGTAGTGCAAAGTTCACCTACTCACTTGATCTCTTAATTGTCTTCTAGATCTAAACCCTACTGTCTTTGTCACCTATGATCTGATCTACAAAGTGGTTTTTCTAAACATTCTTTGTTGGACTTTTTGGAACAACTTCTTTTGAATCTTCAATAATGTACTGTGAATTCATTCTTAATCATCTTCTACTTTCAGAATACTAGTAGTATGAATAGTCTCATAAACTCTTACATTTTCACTTTCAACTATCAGGTATGTGCAAGATCATCATGGAAAAAATAGGCCCTTAAGTGGCAAAAAATTTAGAAAAATCAGAGTTAGGCCCAACTTGACGTAAAAATTTGAATTAGTTATCTATATTATTTTAAAAATATGTAAGAATAGAATCTATAGAAAATTGAATGCAGTTTCTAAACTACTAGGTTTATTTAAGAAAAAAAATCTATTTGGTGAAAATTTGAAATTTCAATGCCGTAGTACTTAAATTTTAGGGAAAAAATAAGAAGTAGGTGTCTGTCTGACCACCCTAACCACAATAAAATGATAGTATTTTTTTATAAGATTTTAGACATAAGTAGAGGACTCATGTCCAGATGTGATACATATTTTTTTGTAATTTTTTTCCAAGTAAATAATTAATTATGATTTTTTTATTACATATTTGAAAAAATATAAAAACTCGTATGTTTGACCACCTTAACTTGGTCAAAACTTCATGAATTTTTATTTATTTATTTTTAGTCTTATAGTATGTGAAGCATAGAATGTGACGCATGTTTTGGATTCAAAAAATGTGATACCATTTGAAAGTTATAGATGTTTTTCAATCAACCTATCAATCAAGACTTTAGTCATAATTCAATTAGAAAATGAATTTAATAATTATTTATTAAATTCAAAGTAAATAATAATTTTTATTGGTGGAAAGCTGAGAATCTCCTTCAAAAATCCTTTTTGTTTCATCATTTTTGGGTAAAACAAAAGGTCATAAACCACGTACTCTACACATACCCATCATATCACCACTTTTTGGCCCATCATGATCCTGCACATACCATATCCTCTTCAATCTTGTGTTGTATAACATCTACAAGCTTTACTTCTTAAAGAATAACCAAGAAAAATTCTTTCATCTTATCTAGAATTAAACTAGCCCATTTTTTAGCATAGAATGTGACACATGTTTCAGATTCAAAAAATGTGATACTATTTGAAAGCTATAGATGTTTTTCAATCAGCCTATCAATTAGAACTTTAGTTGTAATTCAAATAGAAAATGATTAGTAATTATTTATTAAATTCAAAGTAAAGAATAATTTATATTGGTGGAAAGTTGAGAATCTCCTTTAAAAACCCTTTTTGTTTCATTTATTTTGGGTAAAAAAAAGTCGTCAGCCACATGAGCCATCATATTAGTTACATATCTCCACTTTTTGGCCCATCATGATCATGCACATACCCAATTGAAGATCCAAGCTACATTATTTGGTACTAAATATGATAGACAAATAGGGAAATTATAAAAGAGCTATTAGGAAAACACTTAAGAATCACAAGAAAATGGCAGATGATCAAAAAGCCACATTAAATAGAACTTTAAAATATGGAGAATAGAAGAGGTAAACTATGATAGTGAATAGTTTTCTTTGTGGTTCTAGAGAAAAGAATATCATAAAACATATTCATACAACAAAAGTAATCTATGTAATAGTTGGCTTGTCAATTCTAAATTCGAGCCACATTGTCTTGCACTAAATATTATAGACAAATAGGGGAATTGTAAAAAAACTATTAGGAAAACATACATACATAAATATATATATATATATATATATATATATATATACAACTTACAAATTCTGAAGCACAACAATTTTAAAACCCTCCAATCTATTGTAAAACGGAGGCAAAGCTAACGATTTTTATAATAGTCTACTATCGAACCAACACCACAATGGCTATTTTGACAATGCAACTTAATCAATATATTTTCTCAAGACATTTCAAAGTATACTTTCCCATATATATATATATATATATATATATATATATATATATATATATATATATATATATATATATATATATATATATATATATATATATATATATATATACTTTGTGCATCTTCGGTGTTATACGCATTTTGTACAGTTTGTTGCTTTGTATGTTTTTGATAGATTTAACTTCAATCCTTCCAAAGAGAATAGTATGTAATGTGAACTGTATGTGAAAATTAATGCTTCAAAACATAGATAGATACATATATATATTGAAGACAAATAGAGTAATTGTATAAGAGGTATTAGAATAACACTTAACAGCCACTAAACTAATATAGAAAAAAATGAAAATTGGAAAAGAGATATTAGAAAAACACTTAACAATCACAAGAAAATGACAAATGTTCAAAAACCCACAATAAATAGAAATTTAAAATATGGATAATAGAATAGGCAAACTATGATAATGAACAGTTTGTTATGGGGAACTAAAAAAAAGAATATCATGAAGAACACTTTGTCATGGGGAACTTCAAACAAATGAGAAAAAAAGAATATCATGAACCATATTGATACAAGAAATATAACATGTTCCATCTAGACAAAATAACCACAACAATTAGCAGTTTGTTATAAGGACCTTCAAACAAATGAGGAAAAAAGAAATTCATGAAACATCAATAAAGAATTTAGTCATAATTCAAATAGAAAATGAATTTAATAATTATTTATTAAATTCAAAGTAAAGCATAATTTATATTGGTGGAAAGTTGAGAATCTCCTTCAAAAACCCTTTTTGTTTCATCAATTTTGGGTAAAACAAAAAGTCATCAACCACATACTCTACACATACCCATCATATCACCACTTTTTGGCCCATCATGATCCTGCACATACCATATCCTCTTCAATCTTGTGTTGTATAACATCTACAAGCTTTACTTCTTAAAGAATAACCAAGAAAAATGCCTTCATCTTATCTAGAATTAAACTTACCCATTTTTTCTTCATCTCTCTTGATGTAGCACTTGCTCCGAAATTTTTTGAGGTGTCTTACCAATTTCTATCTTCCTCTCCATAGCTCATATGGTTTCTTGTCAATCTTCCACCTAATCTAAACTTTGTTCAGAATGTACACAACAGTTTGTGTAGCTTCTCTCCAGTACATATCTAGTAGATTTTCTTGACATTGCATAGTTCTTTCCATCTCCTATACAATTTGGTTCTTTATTTCTACAACTCTATTTTTTTATAGAGTTCTAAGAGTAGAGAATTTCCTCTAAATCCCATGCTCTTCACAATTTTTTTCATACTTATTAGTATTGAATTCTCCACCTTTATTAGATCTCAACACATTTATTGTCCTTTTGGTTTCATTTTATACTAATGTCATGAATGCCTTAAACTTTTTAAATGCTTTTGACTTCTCTTTCAGAAATGTTATCCAAGTCATCCAAGTGTAATCATCAATTAGCATCATGAGATACATGTCTCCTTGTAGACTTTTAGTCCTTGTGGGTCTGCATAGATCTATATGAACTAGATCTAATGGTTTTGATGTGGAATACTCCTTAGTCCTAGGATATTTTCTTCTTTTCTTCTTCTCTTCATGACATGACTTGCAGTTGTTGATTGAGGTTTCTTAATATTTTGCATATCTCGTACTATCCCTCTCAAGCTATTATTCACAATATCATCAAAATTCATATTTCCTAGCCTTTTGTGTCAAAGCCAACTTTCATCTTTCTACATAGTGAGATAACTATATCTAGATTCAACTCACTGAGATGATAAATACCACTTTCTATCCTACTTCCTTATGTAATTAGTTTATTGGTACTTGATTCCCTAATTCCACAACCTTTAGCACTAAAAGATATCTTATAGCCTTTTTCACACATCTAACTAATGTTTAACAAATTATGCTTTAAACCTTCAACATACAAAACATCACGTGTCTTCGTTCTACCACCATCATGACTTAAAGTATCCTTACTAGAAATTTTGGAAATTGAATTATTTCTAAGGATCATAGAACCACCTCCAAATTTCATAAAATTCATGAAATTAATTTTATCTCCAATCATATGGCTAGAGCAATTGCTATTTATCATCCATAGGTTCTTCTTCTTCTAAGCATGTAGTGCAATTTCAGAAATCATTGATTGTTTTGAATTCTTGTCTTCAAGAACCTTCTTCTAGACCTTTTCCAATTAATTATTTCAACTTTTTAATCCTTTTCTTCCACTTTTTGATAGAGGAGGACTCACAAAAATTATTTTTTTGTTCCTTGCAATGTGTCCAAAGTTGTTACAATTGAAACAAATGATATTAAAATTGTAAAGAGGTGCAAATGCATTGTTGCTGAAAAAATTATTTCTTATTACTGAAGCTTTTCTACAATCCACAACTTTATGTCCATAATTATTAAAATTAAAAAAAAAAACTAGAGAAAGGAAAATTTAACTTGGTATTATATTTGTGTCTTACAAATATTCTTCTTTTGTTCTATACTTGAATAAAGTGGTCATTTTGTGGAATTCTTTCATCACTCGCCATGGTTCTTTCAAATTTTGAACTTCCAAAGCCTATCACTTCTAGAGTTTATTTAGTAGTCTTCATAGTTTATTCTATCACCTTCTTTTGATCATCAAAACCTATTTTATTTTTAAAATACAAAGATCTCTGAATTCCCAAAATTTGATCTAGGGTTTTAGAACTTTACGAAACTTCATCTACAACTACTTGTTCACTTTCTCAAGCTCATTTCTTATTGTCATAATTTCCGCTTCCAGCTTCTCAAAGTCTTTATCTCTCAATAATAAATTTTATGTTAGAACTTATTCAATCCTTTTTTCTTCTTCAATCTAAGTCTTCAGATCAACAAACATCAATTTTTCTTTCTTCAACTCATTAATTTCCTTTTATTTATCCCTCACCTCTTCTACAATTATGTCCTTTAGTCTTGTGATTTATTTTCTATCATAAATCAACTCCTCCATAAGATCTACCTCTTTTGTAATGTTTTGAAAATCTATTTTTGTATCTCCTTTAGCAGTCTCAAAATCCATGAATACAACCTTTTCTTTTTCATCCTTGAAGACATCTTCTTCTTCTTCTTCAAAGGATTAATCTTCTTCCTCATTAATGTAGAAACTATTATGTTTCCTTTGACCTTTAAATTTTTTTTGAAATGATTTCTTTGCATTCTTTTGCTCAGTATTGTGAGTATTCTTTTCCTTGGATGTAGTGACTCTTTTTAGGCCTTTGGAAGTTCTTTCATGCATTCCTCATACACTCTTTTCATCTTGATCTGTTATTGGGGTTGTAGGAGGATCATAACCAAATTCAATGGATCACTAAATATCATATCCTAGGGCATTCAAATAAGTCTCCATCCTTATGCTACAAAAGGCATAATTCGTTCCATCAAATAATGGTGCCCTATTTGAGGAAAATTCATATTCGTTGGTCATGCATGCTTTCAAGATCTTCCTTCAAGTGGTTAAGATCTTTCTAAAGGAGCCAACTTTGATACCAACTGAAAAGAACACATTTTTACTAAGAGGGGGGTGAATTAGTATAAGATAATCTTTTACTTTTTAAAAACTTAACAAACACAACAATATCAATCACACAAGTTCTAAAAATTATGCAACACAAGAAGAACAGATGATTTACATGGAAACCCTTACGAGAGAAAATGACAAAAAATATCGCTTATATAAAACTTATCTTACAATATTTGTTGGCACAAACCCATTACAGACACCAATCCCCACTTATAATATTTGTATGCATTGAAACCTACTAGAGACACCAATCCCCACAACTGAGTATTGATTTAGTAAGAGACACCAATCTCTTCTAAATTGGAAGGCACCAACCTCTCCAATATTTGTTTCAAAAATTCACTTATTTTTGCTCAAATTCTACCTTAATCTTTGCTCCAAATCTTCCTTATATCTCTTCTCCAAAATAATGCAATTTTTTATGAAAATTCTAGGAAAAATGTCTGCTATAAATCCCCCATAAAGGTTTTCTCCAAATCAGGCGTAATGTTTTCTACAAATATTACTTAAAGTTCTACACTTGAATCAGACACAATGTCTATTATAAATGTGTTGGAAGCTTGGAGTTGTTAGTGTTGTCAACACAATACTGGTATTGTCATTGCTATCAATTTTCAGTATAGCTATGCAGATTTTTGGAGCTTGCTTGTGTTAATGAGATTGTTCATAGTATGGATACATGTTGTGGTTAATAAAAAGTGTTTGAAGAGGTGTTAGTAGTGTTGCAATTGTAGTTGGATCACTTGGTTTCCAAGTGCTTTTGAAAAAAAATGAATAAAAGAGATTACAGTGTGATAGAGTGGTGTTATGTATTCTACTCTACATTTCTTCACTCTTGAAGTCATTCTTGTGTGGTTTAGATATGTTGATCATAGGTGTATAGAGGTGTTATATCTAGAGTTTCAGGTTATGGATTGTATGATAGTAACAGTTGTGTTCACCATTGTGTGTGTTTGTGAAGAAGGCTATCTAGGAGAAATGAGATTGCTTGACATTCTCCACATGGAGGTTTCTTGTCTTGCATATTTTAGAACATACTTATAATTTTTATATCTATATTTCCTTAAGGTTTCAAGTGTTGAGGTGTTTTGTGAAGTTGGTTAGTGAGTTGGATGTTTGTGCCAATGTGTCTCATTGCATAAAATGATGGTGTTCTCAGTTTCAAGTGTTTGTGACAAAGTTGAAGAATATTTTGATGATGCTAGCATATTTTGAGATGTATGGATATTATGGAGTGTTTCTATGTGGTTCGTGTGACCTAAAGAAGCGTGTATGTGTTTGCTTGTAGTGTTAGTTCAAGTTTGTCTAACTTGGTGTGCTAGCGCTATTTGTGGAGGTACCTCATGGATTATGAGTGTGTTGAGTAGTGTGGTGATGTATATTTGGGTCCTAGTTAAGCCTTGGTGTGATCATCCTTCACTTCTTTCCACCGTAGAAGTGTTTGGTGCCAACCTATTTTGTAATTGCATGTTTAAGGTGCATAACCAACCTTGTATAATGTTTTCAAGGTTGAGGATGGTATAAATGCAAGGTATCTAGTGTTGAAGAATGGTGTGAGTGTGGTGTGTGATTGTGTGAAATGTGATCAAGTGTTATTATGTGAGTATGAGCTTCCATGATTAAGGCTACTAGAAGTAGTGAATATAAGGTTTCTACATTTTCAGTGTACCGAAAGTTATTGAAGGTAGTGGGCTAAAGGTTGTGGATGGTTCAGAGTTGTTGTGGTGGATTTTCCTATTGCTCAAAGATGGATTTCTCTTTGTAACAATTCCTTTCTTTCTTCTTTCTAATCCGTTAGTGAGACATTTGTAGTGAGCCTATTGTATTTGATGTTGCAATTCATTTCTATAGGGAGCTAATCCTCACCATAGTTTCTCCCTTCTTGGGTTTTCCACATAAATCTAGTGTTCTATTGTGCATGGTGTTTTGATGTGTTTTTTATTCACATTTTTACTTTCATGCTAAATCTAATTAAGGGTTTAAGGGATAAAAAAGATCTGAATATTAATGAGGGTTTTGATGTTTTAATGTATAAATAATTCACCCCCCCTCTTAGTCGTCCTGTGCATCTAACAAAATGTGCATTAAAGGCTTGCTTCAAATTTGGCACAATGTCTGCTATAAATTTTCGTTAAATTTCTACTCCAAATTAGGCACAACGTTTGTTATAAATATACTTTAAAGGTCTTCTCCAAATTAGGTACAATGTCTGCACTATAAATATGCTCCTTTTCTTCTTAAGTCTTCTCTTCTCTTATTTTTTTCTCTTAAGAGGAATGATTTTGCATTTAAGAACCTTTTTTTAACCTCTAAAATAACTTGTATTTATATCCAAATCATGCACTTTATCAAAATTATGTCATATAAAATTTGACATAAAATCTATTTTAAATATTTAAATTACCTTTCAAAATAGGTCGAGTGTTAAGAAAACTTAAAAAAATAAAATTTGTAAGATATTTCCAAATTCTCTAATCCCAAAAAACTTGGCCAAAAATGAATACAAGTGAGAATATCCCTTGAAGTCCAATCTTGATGAGGATACAAGCTTGCACGATCATGACATTGCTAGAAAAAAATTCCAAGACCCTAATAAAGTCCATATTTGGATTTATTACAGAAGAAATTAAAATAAAATAAAATAAAAGCATAAGGTTTAATTAACACCATTGAAGACTAATAAAAAACATAGAGGAAGAACTACGATAAAGCACAATGGTCATCAACACATAAAAAAAATGAAATAGGAAACCTTCCAAAAAACCCAAGTAAAAACCATAACAAAAAAGAAAAATAAAGAACCAAAATCTTAAGGAAAGGGACAAAAATCTTGATATATCATACAAACAATGAGATGATAAAATAAAAAATAAGAATGAGAGAGAAATGGATGGCCCCTTACCTAGAAATCAAATGAGGATTGGTCACTCAAAGATGCATGAGGAAACCCTAATCATAGAAAAACCACTTTGTAGACACATGACTTCCCTCAAATCTTGTATGTATTAAATAATATTATTAATGAATTACTTTGAATTCAATATTGTACAATAGAGAAGGGTTACCAAACTTTAATGCATGTTAATATCAATAGAAAAGTGGATAAAAGAAAAAAATTAATGACTTAAAATCTAATGTGTGAATGCATGGGAAGTCTCAATAATTGAAAAACTTAGGGGATAGGTCAAGGTTAGAGTTGGACATCCAATGATGGGGTTTCTAGTTTTAACCTAACTCTCACTATAAGCAAACTAAGAGCTATGCAATGGAAACTCCAAAACTTAGAAAAAGAGCAACTAAAGTCAAAGTTGGTTTTTAGGGAATCTCATGATGGCATGACTGTAATGCACACCCCAAAACTATGATAGGAAACAAAACAAATTTTAGATGAAATATATTTTTCTTGATTTTCCATTATACTTAGAAATTAGATTACTTGTGGATAATAGCATATACATTTCATGGGGGTGATTTCATAAGGGTCATTGATTGTCAACAAAAATGAAAGACTACTTAAAACACTATATTCATTTAGAAATTAGATTACTTGTGGATAATAGCATATACATTTCATGGGGGTGATTTCATAAGGGTCATTGATTGTCAACAAAAATGAAAGACTACTTAAAACACTATATTCATGTAGATGGAATCATTAAAACTTATAATTATGTTGGGCTTACTTTTGGTTTGATATTCATTTGGACCAATTTCATGGAGTTAAAGCACTTTATCTCAAGAGATAAACGCATTTGTAGACTTAACCACAATGAACCAGAATCATAATGTATTATGAGATCTTTGGTAAGTCTTATTCTCTTTAGAGAAATTCATGGAACTCTATGATATTTTTTTCATTATGAGGACTAAAAATGTGTAGTTCTATTCATTAGAGAGATTATTTGACATGTAATTTACATTCTTAAGAGACATCAACACAACTCCTTAAATTCCTTAATTACAATTTCAATTTTAAAGATACAAACATATCCACTGTAAATTATGGTTTATCTTTTTTTTTTCTTAGAATTTTTTTAATAAAATATATTTTTCTTATAACCTAAAGTAGGTTACTTGTAAATAATAATATATAAATTTTAGAGGGGTGATTTCACCAGGTTAAAAAAAAAACCATATTTTCTACTACTCACAAGAGCATTTATCTCTCCTTGAGATTTGTAAAGAAGAAATATATGCTTGAAAGCATTTAATGGATCATGCGATTATTTGATAAAATCAAAACCTAAATTTGACAAATCAATATCAAAACTTGACAATTGATTTTATGTGTAAAATAATTATTTTAAAAATTATTGATTCAAAATTACGTTTCAAATGTTGGGGCGCCGGTCCTAGCTCAGTTGGTTAAGGTGTTCCCTGTAGCAGGGCGCCCACCATGGGTTCGACTCTCCGGCGCTCCCGTGGTACCGGTTGGTGTGTCCCACCAGCACTGCCGGTCACGGTAAAAAGTTTACCGGTGGTGGGGGGTTATATGGGGGCCGTGCTGCACCCAATTCCCCTCGTTAAAAAAAAAAAAAAAAATAAAATAAAATAAAATAAAATAAAATTACGTTTCAAATGTTAAGATATAACTTATTTTAGAATAAAACATATATTATATTTAAAAATTATCGTGTAAAAATATCAAACAATTTTTTTTTTTAAATACAAAAATACAGCCATACGACCATCAAATTTGGCCTTGTGGACGATGTAAGTTATACTCACATTATTGAGCATCCCTGAACAACGTACATTCTATCTGTATTCAAAAGCTGGTCGGGAAGCCCACCATTCCAGTCAGCGCATAAAGTTCGAACTCATCTACCAATTGCAATCAGTGTTTAGTACACCGGCCGGATCATAACGACGGGATAATTACCCAGACTGATAACTAAAAGTTTTCTGGACTAATGCCAGGAAGCACTTATCAAAATTTGTCTCCAGGGCTCTAATTGTGGCGCCATGATTGGCCTATATTCAATGCATGAAGTCAACTTTTGTTTGTTTTCCAGGAACATGAAGATAAGTAGAGGGATGAGTTGGATTCTATAAAGACTAACAGGTGGGCGTACACTCAGCTGTGATTTGGGCTGTCAGGAACTTCCTGAATGACATGTTGGGTATGTAGAACTGTACTGTCTATTTAAAAATCAATATATTCAATTAATTAATAAATACAGTCAAATGTTTATTATGATGTTGGGTTGATCTTGGGTAGATGTGATAAGAGAATTGCTTTCGGTTGTCCAAATTTTCTGTCAGAAATATTCTACAAGACGGCGTACATGAATGTTGAGATATGTTGGCTATGTGTTTTGTTTTTTATGTACTTCAAATTTACTATTTTAGTGATACATGCGTTAGGGAGTTTGCTATTATATTTTTCGTCTCTAGCTCTCTATCATCTTGATGATGGATCACAGATGGTGATATGAAATGTTCATGCAAAAACTCTAACATAATTGAATCCACAAATACCTAGCAATGAACATGAATATGAAGAATCATGTATGATATAACAAATGGCATCAGACAAATTCACCGCCAGCAATTCACCACTGGAAAATTCACTGCCAACAATTCACTGCAAGAAAATTCACCGCCATGACAAATTCACCACAACGGAAAATTCGCCACCAGCAATTGACTACAGCAGAAGAAAATTCATTGCATTAACATTTTTAATATATATTTCCAAGACTTTGAATTTTTTTTTCAGGATGTATTTGTTTATTCCACTGCGGAAAATTCACCACCAACAATTGACTGCAACAGAAGAAAATTCATCGCATTAACATTTTTAATATATATTTCCAAAACTTTGATTTTTTTTTTTCAAGGATGTATTTGTTTATTAATCTCGTGAAAATTATTCTTTTGCAAAAAAAATTCATTGTCTTTGAAATATATATTAAAAATGTTTATGCAATGAATTTTCTAAGGCGGTGAATTGCTGGTAGTGAATTTTTCGCAACGGTGAATTTTCTTATGATGAATTGTTGGCAGTGAATTTTCAGATAGTGAATTGTTGGCCGTGAATTTTCCTAGAGCCATAATAAATTATGTATGGGATGTAAGAATTCTTTTCCCTTATGATTTATATTTATCATATTGTAATATTATTAAATAGTTTTATGTAATGATGTGTTTATAAATCCATGTATATTGATCAGGATTATTGATAAGTGAAATGGTAAGTGATCAATAATAAGAATGATAGAATAAATTATTGATGAGAGAACAAGCATATTAAAATATTCAATTGTAAATGCTTGTGCTAGTAAAGTGTGTTTTTAATTAAATGTATCAGGGTTCAATTTACAAGACCCAAATCTAGCAACATGGTGAAAGATGTTACATTGAATTTACTACAATTGCTTAAACAACCCATAATACAAGGATAATAATGAAGAACAATTATATAATTATATTGTAATATAAGATTAACATGGTATCGATACTAGAAACCAACAAATTTCCCAAAGATCTAACTAAACCATAGTACTAAAAATTTGATCATCAAGACTTCAAAACTAGAATTTTCCTTTTTCGTTTGAGAAGATAGTGTCATTTTACACATGCATTACTTTTTAGAAGTTTCATTTTCTTAATCTTGAATGGAGTCTTATTAATTGTGTCTTCCTCCTTATAGTTTGATGAGTTTGGATATCTTGAGAGTGATTGAAGTGTAGAATCTAAAAAAAATTTGGGATGTTGTTCAAATTTCCAAAGCCTTATCCCTAGACAATTAAGATAAATTATGGAGTAACAATGAATTTGTTATGATAAGTTTAAATATTGTAAAAATTGAACCATTTACTTTTGTTGAAAATTTGTCGTAGACTAAAATAGACATAGAAACAACCTGGAAACTAATGAGCCATATAATTTTTTTTAATTATAATTATGTTCTCAAGTACATGTTGATACTTTCGTGACATTTCAAACATTTCCAAAGATTCAATAGTAATTATAAAGCATTATAAGTAATTGTTGATATAATAATTGGTATAAATGCATGTGTGTGATTGTTGTTGAAATATGATGAAATGTTATGATAAATTATATTGATTATAATGAGCAGTGCTTTGAGTAGAATATTAATCTTATACAGAGAAATTAGGAAACAATCAAATGAATTCAATGACATGGAGTCATAGAAGTTGGTAGCCTGCAGTTGAAGAACCATAAGACTTCAACAAAGGGAGTGGCGCTTGAAATTGAGCCAACCTAAAACTATTGGACATTTAAGGCTTTCCACCAATTAATGAGGGACTTTGTTGCAAGGCTGTGAACTCTTTTGTTTGTTACCACAAATCTACCATTTTCCCTCTCATGCTTGTGAAAGTAAATTATTTATCTCTAACAGTAGCAATAAATCAAGATTTTACATCTAAATGTTTCTTTCATATCTTTATTACAATAATCCTCTTCCTATTTTGTAGGAACTAGCTGACAAGTATTATTTAGAGGCTTAGTTAAATAGAGTTAAGTTTATCATATATTTCAAAACTTTGTAAATAAAAATGATGATAATCAGTATTTTACATCTAAATGTTTCTTTCATGTCTTTATTACAATAATCCTCTTTCTATTTTGTATGAATGAGTTGACTGTAAGTATTATTTAGAGGCTTAGTTCATTAGAGTTAAGTTTATCATATATTTCAAAAATTTGTAAATGAAAAAGATGATAATGTTTTCCTTCAACTAATGTATATTATTTTGAGTAGAATATACAAATCCTTGTTATCTAAATCATTGAATCAACTGCGCATGAAGAATTGAATAAATATTTATCTTGTGTTGTAAAGGAGGGGATTCACTACCCTCAAGGCTTTAGACAAAGGGAGTATCCAAGGAGAAAAAATCCCTCAGTTACCTGAAGAAATAAAGCTCAAGTGACAAGATAAAGAATAGAGGAATATTTGCACAACTTAATCAAATGGAAACTAAACTAAAAATAAGAAGGATATGGAAACCACTTAATTACAAAAACATACAACATAATCAGAATCTCTAATATACAAAAATAGAAAGAGAAAAAGATACAAATTTTACCCCTAAGAGGGCTAAGCCTCAGCCATGGACAAAAATCTATTGTGGGGATGTCTATGCTCCGCACTGTCATCTCTGATAAAACAAAGGATAAAAAACTTAAATCTGCAACACCCAACTTGTCAAATCTTTACATTTACATACAAAACATAACAATAAAAATATTGGGGGCTGTTTTGGGGTTTTCCTCAATCAAACCCTTGTTTTGGTGTTTCTACCTCCACAGAAAGCCAAATAGATAGAGATAAACAAAATTATCCTTTCTAGGTTTTCACATTAAGACTTTGAAGGGTCTTGAGTGATGATGCTGACCCACAAGGCTCAAACCCAACCAATCTGACAACTTGCCTTTAAGAGGCATCTAACAAGATTAAAATCACTTATTTGAGCATTCTAAACAACTCTCAAAGTTTAACAACCAACAAAAGCATGATTTCACACTTTCACCCCTTGATTCCTAGTAGTAGTGCGAGCTCAGTTTTTTCCCAATAACTCAAATGTTCTCCAAAACAACAAAAAACCTCATGATGGATTTAGACACCCATTTGATGGTTATAACACATATCTCAAAGTCACGTACAAGTCCTTTGGACCAATTCCCCAGAAACATCCTTTCTAGGCTGACCTAATTAGACTGATTAGGCATAAATTACAACAAAACATGTCTTTAAACTAATCACAGACCCATGAAACCTTGGGGAAGCATTTCTTATGTTTCAAAACCTCTAAAATCACTATTGGATTCAATTGATATGACTTACTTCATCCCAAACCTGAAACCCCTTATTTTGTGCACAATTCATGAGGGTTTACTGAATATGGCACTTCCACAACCTCCCAGACCTTAAAACCAAGTTGAACATAGTCCCATAGCCCTGCACATGCTTAGGAATTCCAAAATACATGATATTCCATATAGATTCTACCAAAACCTAGGCCAAACCCCCTAATTTACATGCATTTTCCTCGCAAAACCCATAGAAACAACAAGTTCATCTCCCTTATTTCCTTCTCAACACTCTAATCATGAATCCTACTATCTAGTCAAACTCCATAGGTCCCCTTACATGAGTTACAGTTGCCACAGAATGTGTAAGGGCCCTTTTAAATCATGTATTGATCACAAACCCTCAAAACAGGGGTTCTCAGGCTATGCACAAGAAATTAACTAAAGAAAGCTTCAAATTCTTTATTTAACCTTCAAACCAGATGGAAAACATAGAAGAATCATGCCCCTACACCATTCAAAAGATATTTTCCTAATACAAGACTGTACGTTACCGTACAGACCAGGAAAAGCCAGAAAACACATAAATTTGCTGCTAACTCTGATATTTCAATGTATTTTCTTCTCAAAAACTCCAAATCAACCTTACATTTGGTGCCTTCAGGCCTTTTAAATGCTTTTTCAGGGCCAATCCATGACTAACCCACTTGTAACTGGTTTTTAAATCCTTAATGACCATTGGGAAGCATAATTCCACCTTTTACATGTTTTGTTAACACATACTTCCATACATTGCAATGTTTATACCTTTTGACCATCCAAAACACTTCAAATACATTGAAAACACTTATGACGGTCTTGTTTAGACCTTACGAAATTCTAACACATGACGTACTACACAAAAACACCCATAACCTACTTACACCCCTCTTTGTCTTCATTGACAATTACTTCACAAATGTGACCTTGTTTACAAGAATGAATCAATGAGACACCAAATGGTCTTAATAGACCTTAAATTAGAGAAAATGATCAACAAAACCACTTTGTAACCTTCCTAGACACATGTAATGCTCCAGTTGTGCAGATAAGGTGTAGGTGCTCCTGCACCATACACCCCCCCTAAAATGAATTCATGCCTCGTGAATGGTTCTTACCTATTGACTCCAAGTTTCCCCAATGTTAAAGGGGTCCACAAATATTCTTCCCTAGTATATGCATGTTGGATCTACAACCTGCTCTGCACATTGAACATGCTGGACGGTGGTTTCCATTGGAGTTGGATTCACCTTAGTGTTCAGACTTGAAAGTGATCTTCTCCATGTTTTGTGGTCAATACCAAGTTGTATGCCTTCACCAACACCTGTAGACAAACAAATATTAGTGTCCTTTTGATTTGCATTCCCCTTTGGTTTACCTCCATGTTCATTTCTATGTTTGAACCTCTACATATTATGTACTTTTTCCTCTATTATTAGACTTGTGTTGCCTTGCCTACCTTGCTTCTTACTCACTGTTCTCGGACTTTTCATGCTATTATTATCATGTTCCCATGCATCAACAACCTTATCCACCCTCACACTATAAAATCTCACTTGCTTGGTAGCATTGCACTCACTTATAGGACAGCCAATGGTCCTAATCATGATTCCACTTTGCTCCATGAAGTTTTCTCTAGGAATTCCACCATGTTTCCCATACTTCCCTGCAAACTTATCAGCATTTAGTTTGCCTAAATCAAGCCTAAGCATGATGTCTTTTCCTTCCCTTGGAAATAATAATCTTTCCACTATCCTAACACCATTTTTAGGTGTCTTTTGTGTTGTTCTAACATCATAACTCTGCTCCAAAATAGAAAACAAGTGATTCTTACCATCCTCAAGCTTTATAGGTTCCTTTTTTCCAAAGATCACCACCTTAGCTTTTCCTTTTTCCTTCTCTTTTCCCTGCAAAGGGGTTAGCTTGAAACTTTGATTATCCTTCCAAATGTTGTAGGTGTTTTCCCAACCATCATACATAGACTTCCTATCAAATTTCCATGGCCTTCCCAAGAGTAGATGGAAACAATCCATTGGTAATATGTCACATAAAACTCTATCTTTGTACTCCCCAATCTAGAAATCCACCTAGGCTTGCTCATTCACCACTAAGGTTTGGTTATCATTCACCCAAGAAACCTTGTAGGGTGCTACATAAGGAATTTTTTCTAGACTCAACTTATCTACCATCTCTCTAGGCACCATGTTATCTTGAGAACTAGAATCAATTACAAATTGACACACTTTACCTTTGCATTTGCATTAGGTTCTAAATAGGATCCTTCTTTGGCTCAATTCTTCTTCCTTTTGTGCTTGCAACAAGGTCCTTCTTATCATGAGTGCTTCTCCTACCTCTGGATCTGCAAGTCTGCTTGATGAACTAACACTCTCTTCTTCATCCCCTTGCACAAATTGAACTATTTTATCACCTTTCCTTTCACTTCCACTTGCAAGAGCACTAAACTTGTCAAGATAATTGAAGGAAGGGTGACCAAACTCACCACATCTGTAACATCTTTCTGCAAATTCATTTGAATCTCTTCCTCTATGATTTGATCTTCCACCCCTCCATCCACCTCTAAACTTAGTCCCTTGTTCTTTTCCTTTACCAACATCTTCTTGACCTTATTTGGATTTTTTTTGTGTTGAAAAGGTACCTCTTCCCCTAGAAGTACCACCTCTTCCTCTTACTACCTTCTCTTGTCTCCTTTTGAGTTTCTCCTCCACCCTGATTGCTAGTTGAAAACATTCTTCCACATATTTGGGGTTAGCAACCACAAGTTCATCTTGAATATTAAACCTTAAACCACCTAGATATCTAGCTACCTTCTCTGCCTCTTCCTTATCCTTCCTAGATCTTATGCTTAATTTGTAAAATTCATCAGTGTAGGCTTTAACATCTAGTTCTTTTTGTTTCAAACCTTGCAATTTTTTATACAACTAAACCTCATGATCCTTTGGAAGAAACTTACCCTTCAACTTCTGCACCATCTTGTCCCAAGAAATGATTCTTGATTTGCCTTGTCTTCTCCTCTCTATTTGTTCATAATCCAACCAAAGAAAAGCATGCCCTTTTAGCATTGTTTTTGCAACCTTCACCATGTGTTATTTTGGAACATCCTCACTTTCAAAATAGTTATTCATAGAATCTATCCAATCAAGTAATTCCCCTTCATTAATATTACCACCATAAACAGGAAGATCAACTTTTACCTTGTGAGTACCACATTTTACTGCCTTGAGAAGCTTTACCATCCTTTGATCTTCAGGATCTAGGTCTTCATTAGCATCTTCATAGTCTTCTTCATCTTCTTCTGATTCACTCTCTTCCTCAACATCTCTCCTTTTCTTTGTCTCCAAGGCTGCACGCCTTGCCAACACTGCATTATGAGATTCTAGAAGCTTAGTATGCTTCTCTTTCAGATCTTGGAACTCCCTAGAAGCCCTAATGTTCTTAGGAGGCATCTTCTTCAATCAAATTCCTTCAAACCCTGCAAAAATAAATCAAATTGCCAACAAGGAATCCTTTCCCTGAAGCTCTTATACCACTTTGATGTAGACCCAGGATGCTCAAACCCAATCAATTTGACAACCTACCTTTAAGAGGCATCTAAAAAGATTAAAATCACTTATTTGAGCAATATAAACAACTCTCAAAGTTTGACAACCAACAAAAGCATGATTTCAAACTTTCACCCCTTGATCCCTAGTAGTAGTCGGAACTCAGTTTTTTCCCAATAACTCAAATGTTCTCCTAAACAATAGAAAAAATCATGATTTATTTAGACACCCATTTTAGGGTTATAACACATATCTCAAATTTAGGTACAACTCCTTTGGACCAATTCCCCAGAAACATCCTTTCTAGGCTGACCTAATTAGGCTGATTACGCCTAATTTACAAAGAAACATGTCTTTAAACTCATAGAAACAGCAGGTTCATCTCCCTTATTTACTTCACAACACTCTAATCATGCAGCCTACTATCTAATCAGACTCCATAGGGCCCCTTACATGAGTTACAGTTTCCACAAAAGGTGTAAGGGCCCTTTTAAATCATGTCTTGATCACAAACCCTCAAAACAAGGGTTCCCGAGCTATGCATAAGAAATTAACTAAAGAAAGCTTCAAATTCTTTATTTAACCTTCAAACTAGATGGAAAACACATAAGAATCATGCCCCTACACTATTCAAAAGATATTTTCCTAATACAATACTATGCGTTACCGTACAGGTCAGGAAAAACCAGAAAACACAGAAATTTGCTGCTAACTCTAAGATTTCAATGTATTTTTTCTCAAAAACTCCAAATCAGCCTTACATTCAGTGCCTTCAGGCCTTTCAAAGGATTCTTCAAGCCCAAACAACAACCAACCAACTTGAACCAGTTTTCAAATCCTTAATGACCATTGGGAAGCATAATTCCACCTTTTACATGTTTTGTTAACACATACTTCCATACATTGCAATGTTTATACTTTTTGACCCTCCAAAACACTCCAAATACATTGAAAGCACTTATGATGGTCTTATTTAGACCTTATAAAATTCTAACACATGACCTACTACACAAAAACACCCATAACCTACTTAGACCCCTCTTTGTCTTCATTGACAATTACTTCATAAATGTGACCTTGTTTACAAGAATGAATCAACGAGACACCAAATGGTCTCCATAGACCTTATTAAAGAAATTAAGCAACAAAGCCACTTTGTAACCTTCCTAGACACACCTAATGCTCCAGTTGTGAAGGCAAGGTGTAGGTGTTCCTGCACCAAGTGAGGTGCAAAGTTTGGAGGGAAATAGGTGTCCATTGGTTTCCCATCTAGAAGCTAAACAATCACTAGAGCATCCTGAATGCCAAAGTTGAAGGGGCTATGGGTTAGGAACCAATGTTCAAGCCTGATACACATTAATTAATTTATTATCATGACTCTTAGTTTTCCAATGAAGGGGCATGCGTTTTTGCAAGAGGTTTTAGCACTTCTTGTTTCAGCTTACCATTGTGGTTTTGCCTCCCACAAGTTCTATAAATTGGAGTCTTGAGATGGTAGTGTCATCTTGTGTTATTTGCAGGTGTATGAAAGCATCCAGATTGTAGGAGATTAACAAGGAAGTGTATTGTAGTGTATCTCTCTTTTGAAGATAAATAATATACTTGCCCTCTTTTCTCGTGTGGAGTTTTTCTTGAAAAGTTTTCTCCACATAAATTTGATGTCATATTTGTTTGCTAATTTTTTATTATGATGAATGTGAAATCACATACATATGATCAGATTTGATAATCTTATTTTCATATTTAAATTCACATACATAAATTAATATTATAACTTAGTTCCACCTTGTTTTCAATAATTAATAGCATTGGCATTGTACTTGGTGTTCATAAAGGTATCAACCACTTTTCTCACCCATTCGGAACTCCCTGAAGTCCTCACCATATTGTAGAGGAATCATTCGCGACTCTCTGCATTATGTATGTGAGTTTGTGCAGATGGGAATAACCAATAATAGTTTTGATCGCCACTTTTTCTACATTCGAGCACAGTCCGAATACTTCTCTCATCTGCCCATCCATATTTTCTTGTTCGCAACTATATCTGATATTTTAATAGCTCAGCTATATACCATTATTCCCTATCTTAGCCTCCTCGGATGTGAAATATATAGACAGTGTTGGTTAATCGAGTTCTCATGTTCACGAGTCTTCTGATATAGTCCTCCAAATCAGATTGGATTTGAGGATCGACATTGGTATCTTATCCTGTCAGCATGGAGCAAGATGCATATTTGTGTCTGTGCATACAATGTTTTTGAGATCCCCCAATCACAAATATTACTTGAAATTTTAGTGCTAACCATTTGATCTATTACCACATTCTAGAGAAAATTGGCCACATCGTTTTCTTCTATATAAATATTTTTGATTGTATGGTCACTCAACTTTTATAGTGATTCTAAGATCTGATCCAATACAATTGCCAGCCACTAGCATGCGATATTCTGCATAAAGACTACCCGAATTGTCAACATCAAATTACCTTCAATTTCTATTGGACATAGATTTTGTGCTACGTAAAGCTTAAGGCCCTCATGGCGAGCAGTGACTATGCATCATTGTTTGTTCCACGATCCAGCTTGACCGCCCCATCCCATCGCATCTTACCGCAGTTGTCTCTTACAATGAATCTAACTCCTGAATCTCTAGGATTGCCATGTGTCACACTATCAAAGTTCATCTCTAGTCTTCCTCGGGGTAGTAAGGACCCTTTGGCAGCCTTTCTTTTACACGTTTCATGTGCCTTCATCCATTTTGTATCTCTTCAACAATGGCTAGTGATGTAGTACTTTATTGCCCCATAGGGAGAAGCGCCAACTTCTTTGTTGTCTAACCCTTGAATTTTATACTTTGCATATTGTAGTTTCCAATTTGTTGGCCAAAGTGGTGATGGGAGTTGCTTTCTCTTTCCAAAGAAACTAGATGACAATTAATGGTATAGTCTTCCATAAATTGACCCATATGGAATTCTTGTGTAGATGGGGCCATCCATGAAATATTTCCATGAGCAATTTTGGGAGTGGACCCATCTACCTGAGCTTGCTAATACAGTAGCTCTTCCATGCTACCATGATATCGCATTGGATCAATAAATGATCCATAGTTTCATCTATTTTTATACAATTTGGGGCAATGGAAGAGGCAAGTGAAGTTTAGCTTCATAAGTCGATCACCCATTAAAATACAACCATGGAGGGCAGCCCAGGAAACGGCTCCTCCTTTTGGTAGTATATTTCCACCCCAATATAAGTCAATTGGAAACACCATATTCTGAACCTCACACTCTTGAATTTGGTAACCTAGTTTTGTTGTGTATGTGCTATATTTCACCCTGCACATAAAAGCTCATCATTTTTCTCAGAGATAAACTATTTTTGTGATGCTAACTCTCTCTCTCTATATATATGCTCTCATTGATGTTTGTAGGTATGCAATTGATCAATTTCCATACAAATGAATGTGTATCGTTAGAATTTGAGACCATCAAGTAATCCTTAACCTTGTCTCCCATCCTCTCGATGATTGGTTGAATATATTCCTTGATTTCCAAAATATCCACTCAAGCCACATACATGTTTAATGAGTCATGCTAGAAGGATGTGGATTCCCCGTTATTCATGCGCCATGTGAGGTGTTTAGTAATACACTTGATCATGAAATTTCATATTTGTGAGCTGCATGGGGATTGGAAATTGTTAATATTCAATATATGGATTTAGACCATCGAGGCATTTTTTGTATAATACTCTACACCATAGTACATTTGGGTTCTCAACCAATTTCCACAGTAGTATTTCCCCACTGAGTGGTTCTACTTTTTAGTATACTTGATTGTTGCCCCTCCAAAGGTTTTACTCTATGTTACTTGTCCCTAGGTTATGAGTGGAATCCATTTAACTTTGTTTGAGCCTTCCCAAAGAATCTTCTTTGTATGTTTTTGAGATCTTTGCAAACCTTTTTTGTTAGTTCCATGCAGAAAATCATATAAATTAGTATGGCTAGGAGAATGCCATCTATCATAAATATTCTACCTATCAATGTTAGCCACCTTCCTTTCTAGGTTTTGGATTTGTTTTTAAATTTCTTCAGCATAGTGTCTCAATGTGAAGATCCTATCGCTCCCTTGAACAATGGATTTTCCAAATACATTCTTGGAAGCTTATCAATGTTGAAGCCAAACCATGAGGCAATACTTCATTAGGTTGTCTTTTTTTTAATTCAAGAAAAAATCCTTGATTTGTTGTTATTGATCATTTGCCCTGAATACATAGCATATTCAACCAAGGTATCCTCTATGATTGTTGTTTCTACTTTCTCTGGGATATTGTATAAAATTGTATTGTCTACAAAAAGTTGATGGGATATCAAGTCTATTTTTTTATTTTTTTAAAGATTTTCTATCAACTCTATTCAGTAGCATATGTATTTTTCAACTAAGGGCATCATCCATGATGACAAATAGGAACATGGATAAGGGATCTCCTTGCCTTAATCCTTCAATCTCTTCAAAAACATGAAGACTATGAAAGTAATCAGGTACTTGAGACCAAAAAAATAACATGGCACCACCAGTAAAGCCCAAGTACTAAAGGGAATAAACCCAACTCAAATAGAGAAGTGCAAAACCCCATATATCGACAAACCACTACTTTACCAATGTCCCCAAAATAGATTTAGAAAACATGAAAGAGGAGTTGTAGATCTAAATAGGGGCTTAGCCACCCAACAATGGAAAAGAGCAATGCAAAGGAAAATGCAAACGGAGTGAACCGAACAACTGAAAACACATCAAAACCTAGCCTCATAGCAAGGACAAGAATAGGGGAGATGAGTAGTAAAACAACCAGAGCCATCATGGTACCAAGAATTGGAAGCACAAATGATCCAACAATTAACCAACCACTAGCAAAAGCCACATAGAATAGAGCTCTAACCATAAAGGGGCCAAGACCACCACAATCCTATGAGGGTCTATGAGAATACCCAACAATCCCCAGCTACAAAGTGAAGACAAGAATAGGGGAGATGAGCAAAAAAGTAACCAAATCCATCAAGAATCCAATATTGAGATACTCAGATAGTCCATAAAACATCCATCCGCCAACAAAAGCGAAAAACACAAATTGTCCAACAAACATCTTACACAAGAAGCTAGAGCTAGGCTAGAGACAAGCAAAAGTTGTCGCATAGGTAGAAGAAGGGAATGAGCTCAATGTGAAAACCAAACCTTCTATGAAAAATTCTAGAAAGGATTGTACAAAACGCAAATAACCCCAAACCCAAATCAAAACTAAAGACCCCCTAGTGAGATAGAGAAAATGATAAGTAGGAAAAAAAGATGAAAGGAGAAGAGAAGCACCATAGGTACAAAGAGACTTCATAGCCTTCAAGCAAGACAAAGCACTCTAGCACCCTCTGTGTGCACTACATGCAAAACACCAGAGAAACTCATAGGATAAGGAAGATGAAGCAAAATTCCCAAGAAAACCTAAACATCCCCCAACTTGGAGTAGCCATCCTCAACTGGGGGGACATAGACCAAAAAAGAGAAACACAACCCAACATCAGTCAAAACAACCCTAACAGGGCCAAGGAGAATCCACAACCACCTTTTTTCAAAACCTAACAAGGATAAAGATGGAAGAAACCCAATAGAAACCTACGAAAACCCATCCTCATCCTCAAAATTTCCACCACCATCGTCCTCCCCTTCAAAAGAACTCAAAACTTAGGACCCACTCCCTTTCCTGCTTGTCATCTCTGTTTTAGTCCTTTCCAAATGTTGTCATCCTCAAGAATGTTTTGTGAAAATCTTAGCCTCTAATTTATTTAATTTTGTTTCCTACATTATGACCCAATGGATCAATTATTTATATAGATGGTGTTGGATCAAATATCATTTTTTAAGCCTATGTTTCATTTTATGCTTTTTCCTTCCTCTTTTGATTATTAGATTTGTGCCTAGGTTTAAAATCTTTGCTACAAATTGACTAATCTTCCTCATGTTGATGATATCTAGGCCATCCTTCATGATTCTTCCAGTTTTGAGTCACTACTATCACTATTCCCCTTACCAATGCTTTCCCCTCTGTATAGAATAATTGCATTGGATTGTGCAAGATTAGTAGTAGGTGTTTTCTCTAGGATAGGCTAGCTCTCCTCTCAAATAGAATCTCAAACTTTATTTTCTTCCACCTTATTTTCATTATGTGGTGGACTAGATGATTCACCCATCTCAGTGCCCATATAGAGTGCTTCATTTTGTTTCTATTCCTTGTCTATTGTTGGAGGGGGGAATCTGCATTTTTCCTCCATATGCATTTTGCTTTTACATCTTAGGCAATAGAATCTGTGGATTTTAGTTTCCAAACCTTATCACCATTCCCTTAAATCCCCTACATCGATCATTAGGTTTATAGATTATAGATTTGTTTGATTGTTAAAACCTTGATCCTAGCATAGATGAGGGATTCACTATCTCACATATCCAACTCCAATGTTCCTCGAAAATGATCACCGATTTTGGCTAGACAAATGCTTGACCTATATTTAAGAGGAAAATTGTATAATTAGATCCATACTAGCCCATTTGAAGGGTTTGTATCGAGTGGGTCAAAGTTTGGTGTCCATAATTGTAGGAATAAATGGGCCTCACCAAACATCCACTAATCTTTCCTCAATATTTCCACCCATTTTGCTTTCTCTTTGAAAACTTCCATGAAGAAAGCTCTTGGGAGAAATTTTATGACTAGAATAGTCTTCTAGTTTGTAATGATCCATTCACATATTACTAATTTGGTGAGCTAAATTCCTATGAATTTACCAATGATTATCTTGATTTCCAATTCCCTCACATCCCCTCTAACAATGTGTGTTAAAATAATGTTGAATTCATCCACACCTTCATTTTATAGGTTTGGTTCCTCTTTTTTTATTATTTCAGGATTAACAACTCTATTTTTCCTTACGGTGCACCATTTTGTGAACATCCCGCTTCTTCCTTGTTGGGTGTGATCTCATTCAAGCTGGGCAAGTAAAAAAAATATCACTTTTTTTACCTTGGTTGTGAACTTTATCCCACATTGGTGAGAAAACTATCAAATTTATTCTTTTTATACCCCAATGCCTTCATTACTACATGAGTTAAGGCTCGTGGAGGTATTGCTATCTCTTTCTAGATCATGGAGAGGCTTTTGCTTGTGTGGGAAAGTTTTTGCTTGCATGGAGAGGTTGGTGGTGGCTTGTGGTGATTTTTCCACATGGTGTGAAAGGGGTACTCCTTTTTTTTTTAAAGCTTTTTCCATCAATTGCAAGTGTTGTAGCCAAAAAAAAATCCATCTATTTCTAGTTTCCTACTTCAATATGGTATTTTTTTGACAATTTTTTTTGGGAAATTGCACATTGAGCTAGTTTTAACCATTCTAGGGGGTATAAGTAGCATACTAACCTCTCTTCATGTTCATTTACACATCATGTCAGAACCGAAGATTGAACCACTCACTCCACACAACTATCACACATGGAAGCTTAAGATGACACAATTGTTGCAATCTCAAGGACTTTGGCAAATGTTGTATGCCAAACAACCTGAGTTCACTAAGGAATTTGAGAAGTTTTTCCATCGAAACAAAAATTATGCATGTATGGAGGACTTAATAACACCCCCCAAGGACTACATACATCATGTATATACAATAAATGATCCCCCATAAGAGGGAAAGAGAGAGAATATGTAGCCCCCCCAAAATGTGTTATCACCTACAACAATGGTAAGTGAAGATAAAACATAATCCAATGTTGAAAAAAAACTTGTCTCCCTTTTGGAAGAAACAAAACCAAGTACAAGTGTAGGTATGCTTCCCATTCTCTAGATAGGAATTATCAAGTGAAATCCAAATGTAGGATGATAATATCTTTGAAATCTACTCATGTGTCACCAAGACCTTGGAAGATGATTCCACAAACCAATCAAGAACATTCCCAATCACAATAGGAGGTGACAAACAAGGTACCACTGGAAACTAATTGTGAATTTTCATTTTCCAAAGACAGAGATGAAGTGACAAGAATATAGATATTGTCATAAAAAAGAAGGGATATACCCTCATATGTGTCTTCCAAGTCAGAAATGTGAGATTCCATGAATAGTGAACCAATGTCTAGAAAATACAAATCCCAATCAGGAAGACAATCATAATCTTATTGCTCAGGAATGATGGAAGTACTTAATGAAGGTGAAACAACTATCTCTGACAAAGAATCAAGAACCTATAAAGCAATTGCAACCACATCTAAAGTCTCAAATCCTCCAAAGGATCATAACCATGGTTTATCTTCTCTAAAGAACAAAGAGACACACTGGTATTGGAAAGAGGATCGTCAAGAGATGGTGTAGTATCAGGATCTGCATATAATTCTTGAATGCAAGTCCAAAGAGAATGCGAGAACTCAAAATGAACAAGTGAATCTAAAAGGTCCTCATCATTTATATGCTCAAAAATAACTCCAAAGACTTGAGCCTTGTATCCTTTCCAAATCATATACCTACTATGTGTATCTAGAATAGGAACTTCATTATACAAATATGGCAATATATTTTTCTCACTAAGATGGGTGAGAATAAAATCACTCCATTGCCTAAAGTTCCCTTTCTCCAAAGAAACCATTATAACTAAATTCTTCAAAAACATTCAAAGATAGTACTTGCACAGGTATAAAAACTTCCAAAAATAATTAAACCTGATTTGGTGTAAAAAATTGGTGGGGTTCATGCCTAATCTTCATTGTAATACAAACCAAACTCCATCGAGCACACAAGAAAGATAGCCAATTGTGAGAATCGCTCACAACAACAAAAGGTCAAGTGACGTATATGAACACAAAAGAACTCTCGTGCTTGAAAAATTTGGGATAAATGTTCCCAAAAACAACTTCAAAGAAACTTTGGGGCCCACACCACTTTGGCTTCATAGAAGTGAAACCCTAAATAAATATTTTTCTTCAAACTTTATAAAGTATAAATTTTGATAAATTCCCTACACCAAAGCCAAATTTGAG
This sequence comes from Sequoia sempervirens, assembly GCA_007258455.2. Classification (NCBI taxonomy): domain Eukaryota; kingdom Viridiplantae; phylum Streptophyta; class Pinopsida; order Cupressales; family Cupressaceae; genus Sequoia; species Sequoia sempervirens. The sequence continues at coordinate 272,902 of VDFB02041116.1, forward strand.
TGGCCTTCAAATTGCAGATTGTCACAACAGAAAACATGCCTTTCACAAATGTCATAGAATTGAGCCTGCTAACAAATAAAATAATGTTGCACAAAAAAAATAGTCATTTCCCCCTCTCAGAATCGTTCCTCCACAAAGATGAACCCTTTCAAACTAAAAAAATGCCTCCAAGAAAATAATTTGTGCCTACAGGGTTTTGACCAGATTGTGCCTTTTTGCAATGCCGCCAATGTATACTTCTATCATGCCAACAAAATCATGCTTCCCTAGCATAAAATCAACCCTTCTCAATTGTGTTTGTTGGCCCCTCTTTGCAAATCATGACTCCAAATGCTTCCAAATGAGGAAAAAGACAAAATGGGTTTCACATATTTTTCAAGAGGCAGGGAACAATGCAGAGAGAAGACAATGCAAAACCTTCACTACACAAATCATAGACTCTCCTCAACCTTTCACGTGTCAAACAGAGAAATAATTCCTCCAAAAAAATCACAATGTCCTTCAAACACTAATCCTCATGTAGTAGGAAAAATGAAACCAATGTTTCTCCAATCACAAACAACAGGAAAATCACACTCAGAAACAATGCCTCCAAATGCCAACAAGAGGAAAATGAAGGAAATAAAGAAACTTTGAAATTTAATAAATTTCAAGTGCTGGAAAAAAACTTTTAGCAAATAAATGATCTCAAATTCTGATGAAAAATCTCAATGGCAGAAGAAGGCACATATTGAAGCCTCTAATACCATGTTGATGTCAACCACCTCCCAGGAGCACAACTTGCAAATAGATCTTCACAGATGAGAGAAGCAACACAAGGCTATTTCACCAGAGAATACAATATTGAGATGAGATATTTTACATAATGCACAATAGTGCCTTATAAAGGTACGAAATGTGTGACATGTGAGAAAACTACCCGATATGGGAAAAAACTATCCATATAATTAACTACCCTATGTTAAACTTAACGCACTAACAAGTTGTACAAAAAAAAATTAAAATACAGTATAACCAATTTGATAAAAATTTAAGCTAGGGATGTACCCCTAGGTGGAATGCAAATTCCCCACTCTATATATTGTAGGTAAGTCAAGATACAAGATCTTGGGGGCTCCTTAATTGTTGGCATGATGGAGAGTAACTCCATGAAGTTTGAACCTTGGTTGTTGGCATTACGAGCAAGAAGACCCACCATTTCATCAAACAATTGCCCCCAAATTTAGGATAATGTTATATATAAATATATTTTTGAAATTGATAAAGAGGGTTAAGACATTTATCTTCATTTAAATAATTTGTAAATTTATGTTATTGATTGTGAACTTGTTGATCTAATTTACAATTGTGAGGTCTTTATGTATTGATAGATTATGCATTCATTATTTTAATTCATTTCTACAACTATAAAATTGATTTATATACATGCAAATTTGATTCCAAATATGTAAATTTGACCTTCTAATAACCTTAAAAACTTATTGAAATTTATTATCTAAAAATTGTGATATCTACAAATATTATAAAAATTTGTGGTGAGAGAATTTTCACTATATAAACTCTTACACCAATTTTATGATTTAGCAAACTATTTTTTATTTTTAAAAGAAAAGGTGTCTTAATTAGTCAATAGGCTTTACTTTTGGAATTTCCAGCCCATAATTCACCTGGATACTTTTCTCACACCTGAAACAACTTTTAACTCATTATGAAATAGTTTAACATTAAAAAGTTTCCACATTTCATGAAAAGATAAGCTAATAAATAGAGAGGGGTTGCATTTAATGTTTTTGTTTAAAAATATGCAAAAAATTCATATTGCAAATTCCAAATTAAATTGGATTTTAGTAGCCCTAAATCCCAAATATTTGTAGTCCCCCTTTACAATTACTGTGAATAGATTGAAGCAGCAATAGTAGGGAGATATGTTTTGGTTCGTCTCATTTGGGAAAAAATATACCGTGGTAATCATTTTAGACACTCTATTTTGGTTTGGAATTGGACATACAAGGAGCTACAGGGACATAACTACTACAAATGGTATAGCATTTTTTTCCATAAACATTTGTATATTGTTTATGTTATGTTTTTCATGTTGAATTTAGAACGTCTACCTAACTAAACCAAAAATTAGAGAAGCAAAAAAGTTAGTGGAAAAATGTATAAAAACCATGAAGAATTTTTTATCTATAATCAAAGGCCTCCAAGAATGGAGTTATTTTCATTTATTTTGTAGATGGATATCTTACAAATCTATTGTTTTGGTATTTCAAAAAAAAAATTAGTTAGTTGATAGGCTATATGTTTGAAATTTCCGCTGGGATTTTTGTCAACCCAGCTATGAATAGAAATTCTCGGTGCCAGAAATCTCTCGCTCGACAGTGAGTTTCCCGAGGTTTTTTTAGGACAACATGCAATTTGTTAATTATGTGGGTTGGCGGTGGTGGAGTTGGTTTCCTCGATACGTGGAAGTAGAATGGTAAGTGTTTGTACGATGGAGTCGAAGGAAGTAAATGCAATATTCAATGTTGCAGTCTAAAATGTGAAAGAAAATATATTGATTAAGTTGCATTGTCGGAAGAGCCATTGTGGTGTTAGTTTGATAGCAGAATATTCTAAAAATTGTTGCCTTCAACTCTATGGTTGGTTTGATAGAAAACTATTCTAAAAATTGTTGTCTTTGGCTCCATTTTATAGTAGATTGGAGGGTTTTAAAATTGTTGTTCTTGGGAATCTGTAAGTTGTTTTACATGGGTATTTTGCATAAATGATTAATTTATTGTTCATTTATTCTTGTTATATGTTTGTATCTTTGGTGTTATACCCATTTTGGAGACTTCAAAGACATTATGGCTCTGTATGGATGGAGAAATTACAGTTAAATCTTCTTTCTTTCATCAAAAAATATGGTTAGGGTTAGAAAAAAAATTTCCCTTCATTTATTGTTTGTAGTTATCTCTATGCATCTTTGGCGTTATACCCATTACCATAGGAGAAATTGTAGTTCAATCTTCTTTATTTCATGAAAAAATATGGTTAGGGTTAGTAAATTTTTTCCCTTCATTTATTGTTTCTAATTATCTATGTGCATCTTTAGCGTTATACCCATTACCAAAGGAGCAATTACAGATTAACATAGGAGTAATTGCATATACATACATACATACATACATACATATATATATATATATATAGGGTTAGTATGATTCAAGCAGAAAGATATTCAAGATAAAATTAGTTTAGTGGTTGTTAACCATTATTCTAATAGCTCTTTTACAATTTCTCTATTTGTCTATAATATTTAGTTCCAAGAAATGTAGCTCGAATTTTCAATTAAGCGTGTGGCATTATACCCATTTTGCAGAGATTATTGCTACCTATTGGGTTTACGAGTTCTATTTAATGTGGGTTTTCATTCATTTGTCATTTATGTGTGATTCATTAGTATTATTCTAACACCTCTTACAGCTGTTACATAGACTGCTTGTCTTGTACCAATATGTTTCATGATATTAGTTTTTCCTCATCTGTTTGAAGCTCCTTATAACAAACTATTAATTGTCGTAGTTATTTTGCCTAGATGGAATATGTTATATGTCTTGTATCAATATGTTTCATGATATTTTTTTTTTCTCATTTGTTTGAAGTTCCCCATAAAAAATGTTCTTATGATATTATTTTTTTCAATTCCCCATAACAAAATGTTGATTATCATAGTTTGCCTCTGGTATTCTCGATATTTTATTCATGATATTCTCTTTTCCTCATCTATTTGAAGCTCCTTATAACAAACTATTAATTTTTTGTGGTTATTTTGTCTAGATGGAACATGTTATATGTCTTGTATCAATATGTTTCATGATATTCATTTTTTCTCATTTGTTTAAAGTTCCCCATAACAAACTGTTCATCATTTAGTGCTAGGTAATGTAGCTCAAATTTTTAATTAAGTATGTGGTGTTATACCCATTTTGCAGAGATTATTGCTACCCTTTGGCTTTATGAGTTCTATTTAATGTGGGTTTTTGTTCATATTTCATTTACGTGTGATTCTTAAGTGTTATTCTAACACCTCTTACAATTGTTACATAGACTGCTTGTCTTGTACCGATATGTTTGATGATTTTTTTTTCCTCATTTATTTGAAGGTCCTTATATCAAACTATATTTTTTTTGGATGGAACATGTTATATGTCTTATATTTTTATTTTTTTAGACTGTAGGAATCGGGTAGCACGACCCCCTATAAATTGCAGTGCACCTGGTAAACTTTTTAACATGACCGACGGAGCTGGCGCGACATGCCCTCCGGTACCACAAGGGTGGGGGAGACTAGACTTCGTGACCAACCTCCTACAACAGGAAAGATTTTGCCAACCGAGCTAGGTCCCCGACCCCATGTTATATGTCTTATATCAATATTTTTCATGATATTCATTTTTTCTCATCTATTTGAAGTTTCCCATAACAAACTATTCTTCATTTAGTGCCAAGTAATGTAGCTCAAATTTTCAATTAAGTTTGTGGTGTTATACCCATTTTGCAGAGATTATTGCTACCCATTGGCTTTACGAGTTCTATTTAATGTGGGTTTTCGTTCATCTATCATTTACGTGTGATTCTTAAGTTTTATTCTAACACCTCTTACAATTGTTACATAGATTGCTTGTCTTGTACCAATATGTTTCATGAATTTCTTTTTTCCTCATTTGTTTGAAGGTCCTTATAACAAACTGTTAATTGTTGTGGTTATTTTTTCTGGATGGAACATGTTATATGTCTTGTATCAATATGTTTCATGATATTCTTTTTTTCTCATTTGTTTGAAGTTCCCCATGACAAAGTGTTCTTCATGATATTCTTTTTTTCAGTTCCCCATAACAAACTATTCATTATCATAGTTTTCCTATTCTATTCTCCATATTTTAAAGTTCTATTTATCATGCGTTTTTGAAAATCTGTCATTTTCCTGTGATTCTTAAGTCTTTTTCTAATATCTCTTTTCCAATTTTCATTTTTTTCTATATTAGTTTAAGTGGTTATTAAGTGTTATTCTAATACCTCTTATACAATTACTCTATTTGTCTTCAATATATATATGTATTTGTCTATGTTTTGAAGCATTAATTTTCACATATAGTTCACATTACATACTATTCTCTTTGGAAGTATTTGAAGTTAAAAATATTAAAAACATATAGAGCAACAAACTGTGCAAAATGCGTATAACACCAAAGATGCGTATACTTTGAAATGTGCGAGAAAATATATTGATAAAGTTGGATTGTCAAAAGAGCCATTGTGGTGTTGGTTCGATAGTAGACTATTCTAAAAATTGTTGGCTTTGCCTCCATTTTACAACAGATTGAAGGGATTTAAAACTGTTGTGCTTCAGAATTTTTAAGTTGTATATATATGTATATATATATGTATATATATACATAATATATATATGTAATATATACATTATATATATATATGTATATATGTATAAATATATGTATATACATATATATATTATGTATATATATATATGTATATATATACATAATATATATATATATGTATGTATATATGTATAAATATATGTATATATATGAATATATTTATGTATGTATGTTTTCCTAATAGTTTTTTTACAATTTACCTATTTGTCTATAATATTTAGTGCCAGATAATGTGGCTCGAATTTAGAATTGACAAGCCAACTATTACATAGATTACTTGTGTTGTATCAATATATTTTTTGATATTATTTTCTCCAGATCCACAAAGCAAACTATTCACTATCGTAGTTTACCTCTTCTATTCTCCATATTTTAAAGTTCTATTTAATGTGGGTTTTTTATCATCTGCCATTTTCTTGTGATTCTTAAGTTTTTTCCTAATAGCTCTTTTACAATTTCTCTATTTTCTAGGTATAATATTTAGTACCAAATAATGTAGCTTGGATCTTCAATTGGGTATGTGCAGGATCATGATGGGCCAAAAAGTGGCGATATGTAACTGATATGATGGCCCATGTGGCTGGCGACTTTTTTTACACAAAATAAATGAAACGAAAAAGGGTTTTTAAAGGAGATTCTCAGCCTTCCACCAATATAAATATGATTTACTTTGAATTTAATGGGTTTGTGCAGGATCTTCATGGAAAAAACAGGCGCTTAAGTGGCAAAAAATTTAGAAAAATCAAAGTTAGGCAACTTGACGTAAAAATTTGAATAAGTTATCTATATTATTTCAAAAATATGTAACAATATAATTTGTAGCAAATTCAATGTAGTTTCTAAACTACTAGGTTTATTTTAAAATAAAAAAAATCCATTTGGTGAAAAATTTGAAATTTCAAATAGTAATTAAATTTCAGTGGAAAAATATGAAGTAGCCACCACCCTAACCACAATAAAATGATAATATTTTTTTATAAGATTTTAGACATAAGTAGATGACTCATGTCTTGATGTGATGCATATTTTTTTGTAATTTTTTTCCAAGTAAATGATTAATTATGAATTTTCTATTACAACTTTAAAAAAATATTAAAAATCGTACGTCTGACCACCTTAACTTGGTCAAAACTTCATGAAATTTATTTTTTCTTTTTTTAATCCTATAGTATGTGAAGCATAGAATGTAACGCATGTTTCAGATTAAAAAAATATGATACTGTTTGAAAGTTATAGATGTTTTTCAATTAGGCTATCAATTAGGACTTTACTGGTAGTTTAAATAGAAAATGAATAATAATAATTTATTAAATTCAAAGTAAAGCATAATTTATATTGGTGGAAAGCTGATAATATCCTTTAAAAACCCTTTTCATTTCGTCAATTTTGGGTAAAAAAAAAGTCGTCAGCCACATACCCTACAAATACCCATCATATCGCCACTTTTTGGCCCATCACGATCCTGCCATACCCTAATAAATAATTATTATTCATTTTCTATTTGAATTATGACTAAAGTCTTGATTGATAGGCTGATTGAAACACATCTATAGCTTTCAAACAGTATCACATTTTTTGAATCTGAAACATGCATCACATTCTATGCTTCACATACTATAGGATTAAAAATATAAATTGAATTTTATGATGTTTTGACCAAGTTAAGGTGGTCAGACATATGATTTTTTATATTTTTAAAATTTGTAATAAAAAATTCATAATTAATTATTTACATGGAAAAAAAATTACAAAAAAATATGCATCACATCGAGACACGAGTCCTCTACTTATATTTAAAACTTTATAAACAAATATTATAATTTTATTGTGGTTAGGGTGGTCAAACAGACACCTACTTCTTATTTTTTCCTTGAAATTTAAGTACTACTGCATTAAAATTTAAAATTTTAACCAAATAGATTTATTTATTTTTTAAATAAACCTAGTAGTTTTGTAACTACATTCAATTTCCTACAGATTCTATTCTTACATATTTTTGAAATAATATAGATAACCTATTCAAATTTTTACGTCAAGTTGCCTAACTCTGATTTTTCTGAATTTTTTGCCACTTAAGGGCCTATTTTTTTCATGATGATCCTACACATACCCAATTGACAAGCCAACTGTTACATAGATTGCTTGTTTCAATATGTTTCATGGTATTCTTTTTTCCAGTATCCCATAACAAACTGCTCATTATCGTTAAAATGTATGATGTACCTTCAAATCTATGGTGAAATATATGATAGCTAATCTCTAAAATGTTTATCCTCTATGAGATTTTCCATTGCAAGATCTATCATTTTCATTTGAGGATCAACATACAATATTGAAGATTTAATTTTCAGTAAGGTCTGCTATTGCAAGCTTTTTAATGTCAATAAGGTATATTCTTTTATCATTTCTATAGCGATTTTACTTAATCTTGTATTTTCCTTATTGTAAATGCAAAGTTTTAATGCTTAATTTATCTATCCTATCATAATGACAAGTGGTCTAGATCAATCCTCTATTTAGTCATTTCTATGTCTTTGATTGATTGCAAGTGAGAATACGTCCTCTTGATAGTCCATCTTATGATCTTGTCCTAATTTAAACCTCTTTTTTGTCTCTTGAGTTGAATATTTCTCCATATTTAAAAGTTCTATTTAATGTTGGTTTTTGATCATCTGTCATTTTCCTGTGGTTCTTAAGTATTTTCCTAATAGTTCTTTTACAATTTTCCTATTTTTCTATAATATTTAGTTCCAAATAATGTAGCTCGAATTTAGAATTAACAAGCCAACTGTTACATAGATTGCTTTTCTTCTATTAATATGTTCCATGATATTCTTTTTCCCTTAGCTGTTTGAAGCTCCCTGTAACAAACTACTCGTTTTTCTCAACATCCCATAACAAACTGTTCATTATCATAGTTTTCTATTTAATGTAGATTTTTGATCATCTGTCATTTTCCTGTGGTTCTTAAGTTTTTTTCTAATAGTTCTTTTACAATTTCCCTATTTGTCTATAATATTTAGTGCCAAATAATGTAGCTCAAATTTAAAATTGACAAGCTAACTGTTACATAGATTTCTTGTCTTGTATCAATATGTTTTATGATATTCTTTTTCCCTCATCTGTTTGAAGCTCCATGTAACAAACTGTTCATTGTTGTAGTTTAACTCTTATAAATTTTGAATTGGCAAGCCAACTGTTACGTAGATTGCTTGTCTTGTATCAATATGTTTCATGGTATTGTTTTTCCCACTTCCCCATAACAGACTATTCATTATTGTAGTTCACCTCTTCTATTCATCATGTTTTTGAGTTATATTTAATGTGGGTTTCTGATCATTTATCATTTTCATGTGGGGTATGTGCAGGATCATGATGGGCCAAAAAGTGGCAATATGATGCATATTTGTAGGGTATGTGGCTGACGACTTTTTTTTAACCCAAAATTAATGAAACGAAAAGGGTTTTTAAATGATATTCTCAGCTTTCTACCAATATAAATTATGCTTTACTTTGAATTTAATAAATAATTATTATTCATTTTTCATTTGAATTATGGCTAAAGTCTTGATTGATAGGTTGATTGAAAAAAAATCTATAGCTTTCAAACGGTATCACATTTTTTGAAACTGAAACATGCATCACATTCAATGCTTCGTATACTATAGGAATTAAAAAAAAATGAATTTCATGAAGTTTTGACTAAGTTAAGGTGCTTAGACGTACGAGTTTTTATATTTTTTAAAAGTTGTAATAAAAAAATCATAATTAATTATTTACTTGGAAAAAAATATAAAAAAATATGCATCACATCAGGACATGGGTCCTCTACTTATATCTAAAATCTTATAAAAAAATGTTATCATTTTATTGCGGTTAGGGTGGTTAGACAGACACCTAATTATGTTTTTTAGTTTGAATTTAATAAGTAATTATTATTTATTTTCTATTCAAATTACAACTAAAGTCCTGATTGATAGACCGATTGAAAACATCTATAACTTTCAAACAAGATCACATTTTTGAATCCAAAACATGTGTCACATTCTATTCTTCGCATACTATAAGATTAAAAAAAAAAAATTTAATTTCATGAAGTTTTGACCAAGTTAAGGTGGTCAGACATACAATTTTTTTATATTTTTTAAAATTTGTAATAAAAAAATCATAATTAATTATTTACTTGGAAAAAAATTATGAAAAAATATGCATCACATTGGGACATGAGTCCTCTACTTATATCTAAACTCTTATAAAAAAATCTTATCATTTTATTGTGGTTAGGGTGGTCAGATAGACACCTACTTCTTATTTTTTCCCTGAAATTTAAGTACTACTACATTGAAATTTCAAAATTTCACCAAATAGATTTTTTTTTTTTTTAAACAAACCTAGTTGTTTAGAAACTACATTCAATTTTCTATAGATTCTATTCTTACATATTTTTGAAATAATATAGATAACTTATTCAAATTTTTATGTCAAATTGCCTAACTCTGATTTTTCTGATTTTTTTGCCATTTAAGGGCCTATTTTTTCCATGATGATCCTGCACATACCTTGTTGCTGACTTTGAGAACTTTCATCCTCTGCATATTGTTTCTCCTTGCAGTTGTCCACCTTTGACATTATGCCCATTCTTACGCAGGTCCTTGCTTGGCATGTCAGTGACTACATAGTTAGGAATAAATATAGTATACACATCTACTTAGATATAACAGTGTATATATAAATATATATATATATATATATATATATATATTTATATATATATATATATATATATATATATATATATATATATATATATATATATATATATATTTATATATATATATACATACATGTGTACATGTGGATATATATATCTATTTATATGCATTTTTTTAAATGTGCAGAAAAAAGGAAAATTCAATGCATATATGTACTTAATAATTTTTATTCTTTTTGTTGTATATCCTATTGTTTGGATAAGAAAGGATGATGCGACCATCTAGAAACATATACAAATATTTGCATGTAGGTATATATAGAAATATAGTAAAACTTGTATGCATACATATATAAGCAACTTGAAAGACAAATAGATACATATATGGATATATACATTTACATTTATCAAAATTTTATTCTTGTTGTATCTCCTAATGTTTGGAGAGTATTAAAAGTGGAATGGTTATTACCCATTTTCATTTAATCAAATTAGTAGAATGGTTGGTAGATTATGAATATTTCTAAGTTATTTAGCAGTTGTCATTGGATGTTGCAATACATTAATCTTTTATTTTTATTGTGAAATAGAGCTCCCAATTAGTCAACTATAATTGTAGCATTTCCTCCCTGTAAAAGTTCCCACCACTATGTCTGCAGAATCAGGCTTTGTGGATGGGTCTCCAGAGCCCCCCAAAATTTATTTGGTGATTGATTTAGTGATATCCCCCATAGCTTTCATTGTGGAGTCCAACTCTAAGGGCACTAGCCACCAACCTCTAGATCATGATTCCATAAGTTTATATTTCCTTTTCCTCATACATGTTGCAAATTTTTATTATTGTTTCCTTGCTCCTTTGTATTCAACCTAAACATTGCCATTCAGTTTCTTTAATTTTACGATTCTCAAATACAGAAATGCACACCACATACCCTTTCATGTTTATGTTTCTAGTTTTATTGTCCTTTAGCTGTATACACACATGGCTAACTTTGGTAAAGCATATAGATGTGGAAGTAGATATGCATTGATCTTTTCCAACACAAAAAAATCTCATTGCAGCCTTTGTTTTCCTTACTCCTTTTATCCATTTGGTGTGATCAATTACATTAAATTCCTCGATTGAACTTGTCTTTGTAGGTTGCAAATAAACAACCAAATTTGACTTCATTTGCAATTCATTCCATCAATGCTAGAGATGCCATTCCCTCTCCGGTTCTTCAACTCTTGTCCTTTAAAATTTTTGGTAGTGATGAAGGGCAGGTTGAACAATACAAGGTTATCTTTTCTAATGGACACCATATGCAAATAGGAACTCTGCCTTCCAAATGTAATGACTTGTTGTTTTCAGGTGCCTTGAAAATAGAGTCCTGCATATCTTTGCAAGAGTATGTCTGTAGAACTATCTAGGATTCAAGGTGGGTTGTGTTGTTTCTTCTATATTTATTAAAATTCTCTTTCTCCTTTGTATGTGCCTAATACAATGTCTCCAACATATTTTTTTTCCTTGTTTTTCAAGGCCTTAATCATATTTAGCTTAGTCATCATTATGTTAGATTGTCAAATCACTGGGACCCCTAGGTATCTATTCAAGCACCAAGAAGACAAAATGTTGGGACCAGAGTCACCTTCTCCTTCTAAATAGACCCCTAAATTTGGTGTTCAGTTGTCCTCTCAACAACAAAGTAGTCCAAATGTCAGCCCTATTAAAGCTTCAAGAACATTTATCAAACTATTTGGATAGTCAAAGGGTGTGTAACACATATTAGAGAGATGTATCATTTCCATAAACTAAGAGGTGAAGGAAAACTTTTCAATTTTGACATTATAGATATATGGAGGGGACAAAAATTCACGTTACTTGTTTTGACAATATTACTGAACTGCATTATGGTCGAGTTGAGATAGGTGCAATTTATTTAATATCATTTATAAAGCAACCATTGAAAATGCAAAAAATGAGTCTTTTTGTTTTTGATAAAGTAAACAACATTTTTTAGGGTGTTGTACCCTTCACAAAGAGCCACAAGGGCCAATAGATTCCAAGATCAACAAAGCATCAAAAAATAACACCTAACCAAAAAAAAAACACGGAATAATAGCACACGGACCAACAAAAAACTAGCAGCAGACTAGCTGGTATTCTCCCAGTTCTTTGATAGAAGTTGAACCAAATCATCACTGATCCACTCCTGGCGGTCTTCAGTCTTCTTCATATCCATCTTGTCCTTCATGGCAGCCAATAGGGTACTAGTGACACAGTGAACCAATTTGACTATGAAGCGGTTCAAACCATAGAATTTTTTGTCCAGTTTGTCCATTCTTTCTTTCAGCACACCGAACACCTCCCCACTGCCCATAGTGTAGTTGGGATCATTCTTCTCAATATCCAACAATTCTGACAAGTGAGAGGCTAAAACCTCCATCTGAGCTTTACCCTTTTCAGGAATGGATGAGGGACCTCTGGCTTTCTCATCTTCCTCACCCTCTGAGACCTTTTCAACTCTGCTATCTTTGTTGTCTGACAACTCCTCTTCAGTGTCCAAATCTCTAACCTACACTTTTTTCCTATTCTTTACCAACCTACCAGAGTGCCAAATGATGGCATCACAACCAATAACCATAGTCTCTGCAACCACCGTATAACCCAATGAGTCCTTGCTCACAACATTTTTCCCTTTATTTGGAGGCTCCTTCTCCTCCTTACCTTTCTTTTTTGGGGCAGGCTTACTTGAAGTCTTAGCAGGTGTAGACTTGAGGTCACACGAGCTAGTCGTCGCACTGGTTTGGGCAGCTCCCTCGATACCCTTAAGTTTTTTGGTAGCAGGTTTGGGTTTCTAAGAATCAACAAGGACCGGGTGACTCTTCCTAATAGGGCCTTTAGATTTGGCTGGAGATAAGTTGAGTCTTTTTGTTATCCTACTTGCCCCTTCTTGGTTAAGGGGAAAGAATGCAAAAGAAAATGTGCATGCCCCCATGCTGATATATGGTTTTGTGAATGCTGTCAGATGGAAATTAAGGAATGCAACTATCACTAACTTTTGTGGTTAAATTTGCAAGACCATTTAGCTAGCGTTTGGTGTATTGCTTTTGATGAAGCTGCCACTAGTTTACTGTAAATTCTAGCAAAAGACCTCTACATGTTGCAGCATAGCTTTGACTCTACAAAAAGTCTTGTTGTTACTTTTAAAGGTCTTTTCATAAACCTTACATCTTTACTGCCTTGATCAGAATAAACACTCACAATTTTGAGGAGCGGCGTAAAACAACCATTATGAAAGCAAAAAAACTCAATTTCCAAGTAGAGCGTAAACTGTTGCTTTCAAATATATTAAAGATATCTGCCCCTATTTCAGAAAAAGGTTGCACAAGCGAGCCCGCTCTTTGAATACACTTTTCCACTTTTCAAAATTTCTCTTTTTCTTTCCTTTTTTATGCTCAGTATGGGATCCTAAGGCTTGTATTTTCCAAATATGAACGTACTTTATTCCTATCTTTGCATATATATATTTGCACATTTATTGAGCTCCTATGCTTTTGATCTTAATTAATATGGTGCCCACATTCTTTTTAGTCTACATTGTCACTATGACTCTTGATTCTTGTTATATGTTAGGATTTTTAGTTCTTCCATGCCTATTATAAATTCACTTCTTCCCTTCTTAATCATTAAATAGTAATATTATCTGCAATGGCAAAAAAAGACCCATACTAGGGATCTAACTGTTGCATAGATAAACTAATACATTCATTGTTTCATTGTAATTACCAACATAATAGGAATTATACTATTGAATGGTTTCCTTAAATTATGATCATGTGCTTCAAAGCTCTTACCATAGTTCTGTGCACTATTTTGGGTGTTTTTCAATGTATTGATTTTCAATCTAGAGACATTGTACTAGCATAGTCCAACTAATTTTTCAACTTTGCTATGAACATGTTGCACATATTGCATTATAAAATGCTTTCTTATTAACATCTAAATGTTATACCATTGAATACTATAGTTGAATTATATTGGGTTTTTTAAAGTATCTTTGGGTTTGACCAACATAATGCCAAAGATGTGCATATATGAAAAATAATTCTTTGAAATAGTTCTATGCACAGTTTTTGGTATTTTTCAATGTTTTTAGTTATGATAAATAGATTGTAGTGGCAAAGTATAGACAATGTTATTACTTGAAATAGTTCTATGCACTATTTTTGGTATTTTTCAATGTATTCAACTATGATAAATACATTGTACTGGCTAGCTACAAAAACATTTATAGCTTTTGTATGAACTTGTTCCATATGTTGTGCTATTAAATGCTTTCTTATTAACAAGATCTAAATGGAATGTTGTTGAATGCTATGGTTGAACTGTACCCATATTCTGGCAACCTAAATAGTAGTTCTATATGCTATTTATGTTAGTCTTCAGTATTTTCCCATTTGATCAACATAATGCCAAAGATGTACACATGTAACAAGTGATCACAGGAAATACATTGCAATTTGCATTGATACAATAATAGAGATGGAAAATGTAGGCATATAAACATTTAATATCTTTATAGTTTTATTTTCACCCCTTGCACATACATATATATGTGATTTCTCCTATATTGTTGTAGTTTTTAAGAAAGATATGTGGGACCAATCGTATGTCTAAGTTTGTGTACCATGAGAATCAAAATGGTAAAATGTATTGTCACCCTCTACACATACATATATATGCAATTAGTCCTCTATATCTATAGTTTTTTAAAAAATATCATATGTGGGGGAAATTGTATGTGTATGTGTATGCAACACAGCATTCAAAGGGTGGAAAGTTTTAAATAAAGACACTCAATTTACTAGCAAAAAAAGGCTTAGGGTATATAGGCATAGAAAATGCAAAATTGAAGATAGCTAGACACAACTTTGGACTACTTAAATGCATCACATACTATATTAGATCGTAATTATCGGATACAAGAAACGTGCAACTATAATGTTCAAAACATGTTATTGTTCTCATAGGCATCCATACATATATATTTCTATACGCATTGATGGACATATATATGTCTACAGTTATCCCTCTATGTGTGTGTGTGTGTGTGTGTGTGTGTGTGTGTGTGTGTGTGTGTGTGTGTATGTATGTATGTATGTATGTATGTATGTATGTATATGTATGTATGTATGCATCTACATATGCATCAACTTCTAGTAGTTTCAACTATGTATTTATAATACTGCATGTGTTTGGATGTCATATACACAAACAACACACCAATTAAATGTTTGAAAGGTACTTTTGTAGATTAACATTGATGTGTGCATGCTTGCATGGTGAATTTAAAACAAATTATGTTGCTAAGCATAGAAAAATCAGCAAATAATAACAAGATCATCTTCCATGTCTAAAGTTGAAGAGGATACAAAGCAAATGGATAACTCCAATGCTACACCTAATTCAAGCTACATTATTTGGTACTAAATATTATAGACAAATTGGGAAATTGTAAAAGAGCTATTAGAAAACACTTAAGAATCATAGAGATACCAACCAATAATAAGTAGAGACTGAAAGTTCTATAAGTCGGTAACATGTTTTGAACATTCCAGTATATTAAACTATATATGCACATACTCTAGAAACATTCTAAAAAAAATTCCATTTTCTGTGCCTATATACCCTAATTTTTGTCATTTGTCCTTCATGCTTTTCTGACACATATTCTTATGTGTTCTTGCTAGCTTTTAAACTAGTTTTATTTGATTCAAATAGCTAGAAAATGTTGATCTACAAAATCCTCTTTTGAGCATTTCACCATTTCGCTCTTCCTGTATATTACATTCAAAAATATATAGCCTTGTTTACATTGCATTTTTTTCTAATATATGATAACACTCCATGCAATTTATGATAGGTTGCGCGGGCCTACTCACAACGATGGTGGTGGAGTTGGTTGCCTCGATCAATGGGAACAAAATGGTGAAATCTTGCCATCCACCTCTGTTAGATAGCAGATTGGAGGCTTTAACAAGTGTTGTGCTCCACAATCTACAACGTTTGGCTTCCTCTTTTTGATGTAAGTTGTTTTGTAATATTTTTTCCATTCCATACACATCTAACTAGAGACATATATTTTGATAGATTCAAGTAAAATGTTGCTTTGTAGTAATATCATGTTGGGCTCAATGCAAGCATAGATGGACAAGGAGATATGAAGCCCACCTGTGGGACAATTGGTACCTAAAAGAAGACCATAGTTGTAACCATAAACTGGGTTTTTTTTTTTAAATTTATATTTTACTAAGTTATACATTCAACCCTTTTCTTCTTGCATGGCTAGATAGGCTCTAGTACATATCAAAATCAGGTATGTTTATAGAGTTATTTGTATGCATTCTATGCTTTGAAGCAAAAACTTTGATATTTCTTTGATGTCTTCCTTTTAATGATATCTAGGTATTTCATCCATGGAATTGGTTTTTCTTTCCCTATATTTATCGACATTACAAAAAAGTTCCATCTTGCCCAACTCTTTGTCAACATTCTCTTTTTTTTTAAGTTATTGCAACAAAAAATGCACTAGAAAAAGGAAATCATATATGAGAACACAATTTTTTCACAAATTCCTCATTGTGTAATATATGATGAAACTCCATGAAATTTCTCATTGGTGTTTCATACTTTACTTTCTTGGGAGTTTGGCAAGATCCCATGATGTTGATGTGGTAGTGAGGAGAATGAGTGTGGGTTTCATGCTTTTTCCTTTCACCATCATATATTTGTTGCTATATATATACATGCATGCATGAATTCTTACATGCACTTGACTACAATAAACCTAGCCTATTGTACACATTACATTTGTCCATGTTTCTAGAGTCATCCTTTTAACTTATGGAAAAAATATCTATAAGAAGCTCTTTATCAACATGCCCATCTTTTTAAAGTTATTACACCAAAAAAAAACCACAATATAAGAAATCATATATGTAAACACCCAAATTTCCCCTACTTCACGATTTTCTGATATGTAATATGACTCCATTAAATTTATTATGGGTCTTCCATACTTTTCTTGCTCGGGGGTTTGGCTAGAGCCCATGAGGCTTCAAGATGCCAATATGGCAGGGAGGAGAACGAACATGGGTTTTGTGGTTTTTCCTTGCACCATCATATATTGACTGCTACAAATACACAACATACTTTATTCTATTGACTACATTTCTCCACGCTTATATAGCTATCTTTTCAACTTGCCAAATCAATTATTTAAACCCAGTTCTTTGTGATTATACCTATTTTCTTAAGGTTATGACAATAATTATATGATGCAATAATCTGTGCAAAATGGGTATAATGTCACAAACTTAATTGAAAATTTGAGCTACATTACTTGGCATTAAATATTATAGACAAATCATTTATGTAAAATATGCATGTAAAACAACTTACAAATTCTGCAACGTAATAGTTTTATAACCCTCAAATTTGTTATAAAATGGATTCGAAGGAAACAATTTTTGCAATAGTCTATTATCAAACCAACACCACAATGGCTCTTTCAACAATGCAACTTAATCAATATAATTTCTCCACACCCAAACAAAATAACGACGAAAATTAAAAAAAATTTATAAGGAGCTTTGAACAGATGAGGAAAAAAGAATATCATGAAACATATTGGTACAAGACAAGCAGTCTATGTAACAGTTTTAAGAGGTATTAGGATAACACTTAAGAATCAGATGTAAATGACAGATGAACGGAAACCTTTGGACCACTTTCAATTTTTTTGGTTTGTGTATGTTTTCCTACCTCTCTTAAAGTTCTATTTAATGTGGGTTTCCAATCATCTATCATTTACCTATGATTCTTAAGTATTTTCAAACTCTTTTACAATTTCTCAAATGACAGATGATAAAAAATCCATTTAAAATAAAACTTTAACATATGGAGAATAGAAGGTGTAAACTATGGCTATGAACAATTTTTTATACAAACCTTCTACTATACAAAATGCGTATAGCACCAAAGATGCATAGAGATCACAAGGAAGAATAACCAGAGGCCGAAAAACATACACAGACCAAAAGAAATTGAAAGCAGTCCAAAGGTACAGGTCAATGTTATGTTTGTAGTTTATACCAATCTACAAAATTTTAGAATTTTGAGAGTTAAAAACAATTCTTGTCACAAGGACAATAGAATAAGATACTCCTAAACTATCATGCCAAGCAAAAAAATACACGAGGGCACAATCCTTAATCAAATGCAAAAAAAAAAATTACCTGGGTTAAGATATCAAGAATATAAGAGCTAAACTACAACAATGAACATCTTGTAACAGGGAGCTTCAATCAGATGAGAACAAGAGAATATGATGAAACATATTGATACGAGACAACTAATCTATGTAACATTTGGAATTTACCTATTGGGTATTTGTTTTAAATTTCCACTGGGACTTTTGTCAGCTCATCTGTGAATAGAATTTCTTGGCACCAGAAATTTATAATCACCGACAGTTGTTGGTGAGTTTCCCAGGGTTGTTTATGACAACATGGATTTTTCTAATTACGTGGGTTGGCGGGGGTGGAGTTGATTGCCTCGATACACGGAAGCATAATGGTAAGTGTTTGTTCATGTGAGGGTTAATGCATCTTGGCATTGTGGAACGATGGCACAGGAGGAAGTAAATGCAATATTCAATGTTGCAGTGTGGGAAAGTGTACTCTGAAATGTGCGAGAAAATATATTGATTTAGTTGCATTGTCAAAAGAGCCATTGTGGCATTATGAACATGTTACACATACTCCACCATTAAATTCTTTGTTATTAACATCTCAAAGCTATATAATTGAATGTTATGGCTGCATCATAGTGATTTTCTCACAAGCTAAATAATACTTATATATGCTATTTTTAACTCTTTTTAGATCAAAGTCTACATAAATAGAAATAAAGATAGTATACACATGTTTAGATATACATATGTATATTTAAATTGTTGTTGCATTGTCAAATGAGCCACAGTGGTCTTTAGATATATATATATATATATATATATATATATATATATATATATATATATATATATATATATATATATATATATATATATATATATATATATATATATATATATGTATATTTTTAAATATGGAATGAGGAATTCAATACATACATACATACATACATACATATATATGTGTGTGTGTGTGTGTGTGTGTGTGTGTGTGTATCTATCTATGTTTCAGGGAATTCAATATAATTTCCCTTTTTTCCTGTAATATTTAGTACCAAATAAGTGTTATTATAACAGCTCTTTTACAATTTCTCATTTGTTTGAAGCTCCCTACAACAAACTGCCTGGGGCTATTTATCACAGTGGTGGAGCTTGCTACTTACGTGCGTTGGCGGTGGTGGAGTTGGTTGGCTTAGAACACGGAATTAGAATGGTAAGTGTTTTCCCATGTGAGGGAATTAGAATTGACAAGCCAACTCTTACATAGAATGCTTGTCTTGTATCGATATGTTTAATGTGGGTTTTCGATTATCTATCATTTACCTCTAATTCTTAAGTGTTTTTCTAATAGTTCTTTTATAATTTTTCTATTTTTTCTATAATATTTAGTGCCAAATAATGTAGCTTGGATTTTTAATTGACAACCCAACTGTTGCATAGATTGCTTTTGTTGTATCAATATGTTTTATGATATTCTTTTTTCCAGTTCCCCAAACCAGACTGTTCATTATGTAATAGTTGGCAGTCTATGTAATAGTTGGCTTGTCAATTTGATGACCATTTTTACTATATGCTTCCTTAGATTGCAATTGTATTTTTTATATAGATACATTTAAAATTGCATAATATAAATGTTGTTATAAATTTAGGGAAAATTTCCATCTTGATAAACAACTGTATGTAAATAATATTTCAAATAGGCCTAAAAGATAGTTGTACACACATGTAGAAATGTAATGGGTAGACTAGAATATCTTTTTTGAAGTCAAATGTATGATTTATTTCCCAAAAAAAATTCCCGTTTAAGATCCCCCATTTTATAGCCATTGTAGATTGTGGTTTATGTGATTATGGAGGGCAACCACACACCATCGTCATGTGCTTTTGAGAGGACAAACAATTTGTTGATTGCATCACATTGTTTATCCCTAGAATCCCATGACAATGTTGTATGTTTCTCCATTCAACTAAACCATTTACAATATCATGGTTGGCCTGGTTTTAATTTTTTACATGACTATATTTTTTGTGTTTCTAGTTACTGGTTGTTATATGTGCCCATGTTTCATAAACACATTTCTCAATATACATCTTAGCCATGCAATGAAAATATAATCACTTCCAAAACAAAATATATACCGATATATATGTTTCTGAAGTTAGATGCATCTTTTTAGTTATTATACACTCTTCTATATATTCCATCTATCCATGTTTCTCTAGCCATCTTCAAATCCCATAATGCAAATTCTTTAACATGATATTTGTTTTCATCAAGTTGCCACACCAAAAAAAAGACTACAATAATAGAGATCTTGTTTGACAGCACCCGGTTTTTCCCAACTTTGTTATTGTGTTATATATGATAAGAGTCCATGATATTTTCCATAGGCCTTACCTTCCTTTCTTGTTCATGGGTTTGGCTAGAACCTACAAGGATTCATGATGCTAATATGGTAGGGAGGAGAACAAGCATAGGTTTAGTACTTTTTCCTTCCACCCTCATATATTTTTTACTACTTATATACATAGATATATTTAGACTCACATAATATAAATGTTGTTATAACTTTACAAAAAATTGCCATCTTGATAAACAACTGTATGTAATTAATCTTTAAGATAAGCTGAAAAAATAACCGTGCACACATGTAGTAATGCAATGGGTAAACTACAATATCTTTTTGTCAAATGTATGATTTTTTTCCCACAAAAAAATTCCCATTTAAGATTTCCCCTTTTGCAACCATTGCTTCTCCAATAGATTACTTATACACAATTATTTACTAGGATGCAATTTATCTAAATGTCTGATTTTATCTCTTTCTATTTACAACATATAATGCTAACCTCTTTTATTGTATATCTATATTATTTCCTTTATAATGCTGCATGGATACAATAGGAATTCAAGATTGCGATGATGAAGAAACAAAGGAGCTATTTTGGCCTACAGGGAATGCAGGGAAGTGCTATAAAATTTGTGGCATTTGTGATGACTTTAAATTTCATGGAATTTGCCAAGAAATTACAGGTCATGCTATTTTCCATGGATTTTGTAACACTTCTGACTGCATGCATAGGAGGTCAAGCATTTTTTCATGTGCGCACTATCGCAGCAAAAAAAGACTACAATATTAGAGACCTTGTTTGAAAGCACCCATTTTCCCCAAATTTTTTATTTTGTGATATATGATAAGAGTCCATCAGATCTTTCCTAGACCTTACCTGCATTTCTTTCTCAAGGGTTTGGCTAAAGTCCACAAGGCTTCATGATTCCAGTATGGTAGGGGGGAGAACAGGCATGGGTTTAGTGCTTTTTCCTTCCACCCTCACATATTTGTTGTTGCTTAGATACATGGACACACAAATTCTCACATGCACTTGTCTACCAAAAACATACTCTATTCTAACCATTGCATTTTTCATTGTTTCCACAGCTTTCTTTTCAACTTCTCCAATACATTACTTATAGAAAATTCTTTACCAAGATTCCATGTATTCAAAAAGTTCCATTTTATCTCTTTCTATTCACAACAGATAATGCTAACCTCTTTTATTGTATTCTATATTATTTCCTTTATAATGTGTCATAGATACAATAGACATTCAAGAAAATTAGTGTATTGTAGATTATTTATTTCAATTTCTTTCATGGTCCAACAACTCGATCCAATGCTGCTCACCCTTCTTAACACCATCAATAGTGCATGCAAGTACATAACTTTTCCATTATCAATAAATTGATTTGGTGAAGTGATCCAAGTGTAAATATTATTAATATTTTTAGTTTCACATTGTCTATATTGATTTTTCACATATAGTTACTCACTTTTTATGCTTCCTTTTTTATTTCAATGGGTAGTGTAGAATATCTTTGTTGAAATCAAATGTATGATTGTTTTCCCACAAAAAAATGCCATTTAAGATTTCCCCTTTTACAGTCATTGCAGATTGTGGTTTTTGTGATTGTGGAAAGAAACCACACACCACTGTCATGTGCTTCTAAGAGGACAAAAAATTTGTTGATTGCATCACATTTTTTATCCTAATAAGCACATGACAATGGTGTATGTTGCTCCATTCAACTAAACTAGATATGCTGTCATGGTTGGCCTATTACAGTGTTCTATATATTCCATCTGTCCATGTTTCTCTTGCCATCTTCAAATCCCATGATGCCAAATCTTTATCGAGAAACCTGTTTTCGTCAAGTTTCCATCACCAAAAAAAGACTATAGTATTATAGATCTTGTTTGAGAACACCCATTTTCCCCTGGGCAACTTTATTATTTTGTGATATATGATAAGAGTTCATGAGATTTTCCATGGATCTTTCCTACCTTTCTTGCTTGAGGGTTTAGCTAGAGCCCGCAAGGCTCTATGATGCCAAAATGGTAGGGAGGAAAATGAGCGTGAGTTTAGTGCTTTTTCCTTGGATCGTCATATATTTGTTAGTTCTTACGTACATGGACACCCAAATTCTCACATCCACTTGCCTACCAAAAACATACTTTTTTCTATCCATTGTATTTGTCATTGTTTCCAAAGCTCTCTTTTCAACTTCTCCAATAGATTACTTATACACAATTATTTACCAAGATGCCATGTATTCAAAATGTTCAATTTTATCTCTCTCTATTTACAACATATAATGATAACCTCTTTCATTGTATATCTATATTATTTTCTTTATAATGTTGCACACATACAATAGACATTCAAGAAAATTGGTGTATTGTAAATTGTTTCATAGTCCAACAACTCGACCCAATGTTGTTCACCCTTGTTAAACACAATCAACAACACATGTAAGTACATAACTTTTCCATTATCAATAAATAGATTCGGTGAACCAATTGTAAATATTATTAATTATTTCTCTCGCTTTCTTTGTAATGGAATTTAATTCTCCCAAGAATCTAGTTTTCTACATAGACAGATGATGAGGGCCACACTGCCCAAAACCCACAGAAATCAGAACAACAAATACCAACACATAAGATGTGAGACAAAAAAATGACTCACTTTCAATTATTTTCAAAAAATGAAATTACAAATTCAAAGCTTACATGCTACAGCCTCATGGGCTTGATTCAATACAATAAAATCAACTCTAAAAATAAAATCTACTATTTAGAGCCACAATCTACACTACAAGGCCACCCTCTACAACCCCCACTTAACCCTTTTTATTTTCCCGTATAACTGCCCTAGAATGTTCTAGAAAAGATCAAATTTCCCCTTTTTGTTTTGGCGCCAAAAGTCTCGCCGTTTGATTTTTGGCCTACGAAGAATTTTTTGTGAAATTCACCTTTTAGAGGACCAACTTCGCGGGGCCATAACTTTTGATCCGGGTGTCCGATTTGCTATTGTTGGATATCGTTGGAAAGCTCTCGATGAGCTCTACAACATGTGAACCAACCATAGGTTGGTTTGGCCACCTTTTGAGTTGTTTCGAGGCCTCTAAAGTTTTATATCTGAATTTGAAGCTACATTGGAGAAATTTCTTAGGATGGAAACTTTAATTTCTCCCAAACCGTGCAGGGTATTGAGGTGATTCTTTCGTGACCGGAAATGTTTTTCAGCTATGCTCCTTGGGGTAAATTTTCACATTCGTATGAACCCATTTTGGCCAACTTACTAAAAATAGTAATTGCCCATTTTTCACTATTTTTGATGTCTGAAAATCTTATACCCCTTAAGTGCCATCATGGAACTCAAAACAACTAAAGAAAATAAAGATTTTTTTTTTTTGGGTGATGCAAGATTGCCCTACACCGTTGGATGCTCTTGCATTAGACACCTAGGGTAATTTGAAAAGTGACCTTGCCACTTCTCAGGAGTTAGAGGGAAACCAAGACAGTTAACCTCAAGCTCAAATAACCATGATGAATCTTTAATAGTTCTTCCTCTCCATTTCACCAAGTACTCTGCATATTGCCTATTTCTTATGCTTCTACCCACACGACTATCTAGGATTTCTTATATCTTCCTTCTCTAAAGTAGGTGTTGGAATTTTCAACTGTTCATTTATCGACCCCTCCTCTATAACACCTTCATGATACTCTGTCAAATTAGAAATGTTGAACACAGGAGAAATGTTTATTCCACTAGGAAACTCTACCTCATAAGCATTTCCTGAAGCATGGTTCTTCACGATTTGCATGGTCCAAACTTCTTCATCTTTAACTTGTTGTATGTACCAACTAGAAACCTTTCCTTTCACAAATGAACCATGATTTTATCTCCTACTTGGAACTCCTTATACCTACTTTTCTTATATGTCTGAGCCTTATATTGCGAGTTCATCTTGTTGATGTGTTTCTTCACTTCTTCGTGCAAATTCTTCAAGCACTCAACAAAATATTCAGCCTCAACACTACTCTTCTCCCCCTTATCCATCTCTCTCAGTTCAAAAATAGTTCTTGGACTATTCCCATATACAATATGGAATTTGGTGATTTACCAGTGCTCCTATTGACAAAATTGTTGTAAGAAAATTCTGCCTGTGGTATAATCAAATCCCATCCCTTGGGCTTATTTCCAACTAAGCATCTTAGTAGGTTGCCCAAACTCCTATTCACCGCCTCTATTTTCCCATAAATTTGTGGATGGTGTGCAGAACTAAACTTCAAATCTATCTTCAGCTTCTTCCATAATGTCCTCTAGAAATAACCAACAAATTTGGTATGTCTGTTTAAGACTATACTCTTTGGTAGACCATGTAGTGTCACCACCTCTCTAAAAAACAACTCTGCAACATGAACAACATCACTAGTCTTATGACATGGAATGAAATGTGCCATCTTTGAAAATCTATCCACCACTGCAAATATGGAATCATGCCCTGGGTATGTGCAGGATCATCATTGAAAAAAATTAGGCCCTTAAGTGGCGAAAAATTCAGAAAAATCAAAGTTGGGCAACTTGACGTAAAAATTTGTATAAGTTATCTTTATTATTTCAAAAATCTATAAGAATAGAATCTGTAGCAAATTGAATATAGTTTCTAAAATACTATGTTTATTTTTTTTTTAAATCTATTTGGTGAAAATTTGAAATTTCAATGCAGTAGTACTTAAATTTCAGGGAGAAAATAAGAAGTAGGTGTCTATCTGACCACCCTAACTACAATAAAATGAGAATATTTTTTTATAAGATTTTAGATATAAGTAGAGGACTCATGTCCTAATGTGATGCATATTTTTTTGTAATTGTTTTCCATGTAAATAATTAATTATGATTTTTTTATTACAATTTTTAAAAAATATAAAAACTCATTATGTCTGACCACCTTAACTTGGTAAAAAAATCATGATTTTTTTTTTTTTTAATCCTATAGTATGTGAAGCATAGAATGTGATGCATGTTTTGGATTCAAAAAATGTTATACTGTTTGAAAGCTATATTTTTTTTCAATCAGCCTATCAATCAAAACTTTAGTCGTAATTCAAATAGAAAATGAATAATAATTATTTATTAAATTCAAAGTAAAGCATAATTTATATTGGTGGAAAGCTGAAAATCTTCTTTAAAAACCCTTTTCGTTTCATCAAATTTTGGTAAAAATAAAGTCATTAGCCACATGCCCATCATATCACCACTTTTTGGCCCATCATGATCCTGCACATAGCCCCCTCTATGTGTCCTTGGAAAGCCAAGAACAAAATCCATAAAAATATCTTCCCATTGCCTCTCAGGTATAGGTAATGGCTGATACAATCTAGTATTCTGATTTGTTCCTTTAGCCATCTGACATACTTTGCAACTTTGTACAAACTTCATTACATATTTTTTTAACTGTGGCCAATAATAATTCTCACTGACAAGAGCAATGGTCTTATCTCGACCAAAATGTCCAGCCAATCCTCCACTATGCTTCTCTTTGATTAGATTCTCTCTCATAGAACTCCTTGGAATGCACAATTGGCTTCCTCTAAACAACATCCCATCTTGGATTAAGAAATCCAACCATCTCATCCTATCTCATGTAACAGGTTCCAAACAAGCCTTCCAAACTTCTACAAAGTCAAGATCTTTTGGATACAAACTCTATATTCATCTCTATCAATAAATTTTTCCTTCTACTTAAGGCATCTACAACTCTATTTGACCTTCCACTCCTATGCTTCAAAATAAAAGTATAACTCTACAAAAACTCAACCCATTTTAAGTTCCTTTGATTCAACTTTCCTTAACTATTGAGATATTGCAAAGCTTGGTGATGAATATATAAAACAAATTATTTTGGAAACAAATAGTGCCTCCATTTCTTCAAAGCCTGTACTTTAGCATAAAACTCTTGATCATAGAAAAAATATTTCTTCTTGGCATCATTTAACTTCTCACTAAAATAGGCAACAAGCTTACCTTCTTGACTCAAAATAGCTCCTATGGTAGTTCCATTAGCATCACAATCTACCTATTAAAATATCTTATTGAAATCTAGAAGTTCCAAAACAAGTTGCTCTATAACTTTCTTCTTCAACATATAAAAAATTTTGGCTACTCTTGTGGTCCACTTAAACTCTTTTCTATCCCCTATCATCGCTTCAACTAAAGGTGCACAAATACTATTGAAATTCTTAATAAACTTTTTGTCAAAGCTTTCTAGACCATGAAATGATCTTACCTCTGTAACACTCCTTGGAGTAGGCTATTCAATGATAGCTCTCACCTTCTCTGGATCCATTTTGAGACCCTCTACTGAGACAACAAATCCCAGATACACCAACTCTCTCATCACAAAACTACATTTCTTCAAATTAATCAATAGCTTCTCCTCACTTAGCTTCTCAAAAACTCTTTATATATGCATCAAGTGCTCCTCCAATGTCTTACTAAAAATTAAAATATCATCCAAGTGAGCTGTGAATATAAAATTCAGCAAGCTCCCTTCAGGTTTTTTTTTTGCTAAGTATCGGCCCATGCCTCAAATGAGCATCATTGCCCTTTTTGATAAATGACTACTAGCCTTTGCCACGTGTCCACTCAATAATCTCTGAAGGGATTCTTCCCTTCACTTTTCAAGTGGCCTCTTCCATTTTTCCATGTGTCATCACCATGCATGCTCAAAAGCTACTTCCTCTCACTTTTAAATTAGGTCTCGTCTGTGTGCCGCATAGCCTTGATCTACATATGCTTTGGCAGACCCCAAGTCAGCACAATTGAAAAGAAACACTTCCACATGTCTTCCAAATGCAATCCTTGAATGGCGAGAGGGAGGAATGAACCACGGGTTATGAAATTCTACCACGCGTCTCTTCAGTGAATGCTTCTTCAACACAGGGGATGGAGTGAACTATGGGCTATGATATGATGTCACGTGTTCTAACTACCTATACTGGGTGGTGACACTTGTTTGCATGAGACTATTTCAGGACCACTACCATCATTCATAGGGGATGCACCAGGATGGGGAGTGACCACATGCTATGGCCTGAATCTTTTTTTGTTACAATTGCTAGGGGAAATCATTGCTGCTACATCATTGCTCAGGATTCCAAATCTTTTCAGTTACTGCTCGACAGGAGGTGGAAATTATCACTATATATATTTCTCTTTCTCCAAGGGTTCAGGGTTCCAAGTTCTAAGTTCTACGAGTTCTGAGAGTTTGAGAATTTTAGAGACACCAAGACTTTTATTGTTATTAGATTATTGCAGAAAGACTCACAGACTGTGTCATTTTTTGGCCTTTCTATTTTTCTTCATCTATTTTATTAACTTTATATTGTGCCATTATTGTTTGAATGGTTCATTTTCAGAACTTCTATAATTTTAATGCAAGTTTGTTGGTTTAGATCATGTCTTTTGACTCCTCTTTTTAGTGAATGGGTATGAAAATTATTTTATGTCATTGAATGCGATGTTCATGCTTCAATATTTAATTTTTGTTATTCTACAGTATAGTAAATTGCTAAACAAGCCCTTATATCATATCCAAAAGATTGATTTATCATGCCTTTTATCTAAATTCTGGTGCATTGCCTTAGTTAGATCCTTTATTTTTATATTTTCTTCCTTTTCCCATTCTAAACCCCAATTAAAGAGAAGTCAACTTCTTTAAAAACCCAAAGGTCACTTAGTTTAGTGCAATAGGTCCCCCATAAATTGAGGTTCCCACAAAGGGCTGTTACCTTGCCAATTTTTGGCATCAATATAAACAATAACAACTTTTCCTAAAAATTCTTTCAATACCTCATTCATAAGTCACATAAATTTGCTCAGTGCATTGGTTGGCCCAAAAGTCATGACTAACCACTCGTACAAGCCCTCCTTGGTTTTAAAGTTTTTCTTCCATTCATCTCCTTTAATTCAGATTTGGTGATATCCGTTCTTCAAATCTATCTTCGTGAAGTACTCAACTCCACTCAAACAATCCATAATGTCATCCATTCTTGGCAAGGGAAATCTATACTTGATGGTGATCTTGTTGATGGCTCTAGAATCTATACACATATTCCATTCCCCATCTTTTCTTTGGTGCTAGTAATATAGGTATTGGATATGGACTCAAACTCTCTATGATCAATCCCTTCTGCAACAACTCTTGCACTTTTCTATTCAATTCTTCACTCTCTATTGGAGTCATATGATGAACTTCCTTATTTGGAAAACTGGCTCTAGGAATCAGGTCCATCTGATGACTAATCTTTCTTACAGGCTTAGGCAAACCTTTAGGTACGGTATTAGAAATAATAGCTTGAACCTCATTCAAAAAATTTGAAACCTCTGTAGGTACCTTAATAGTATCTTCTTTATCAACTTTAGGGATCAATGCAAAACACATATGCTCATGGTTCATTCCTTCTAGGAACTTTCTTCCATCAACCAAACAAGTTCTTGCATTACTACATACCTTTTCCTCTGCCTCTTTCAAGGGCTTCAACTTATGACGAACTTCATCCTTTGTCAAAGAATAGGTGTTAACATGTCCATCATGTATTGCTCGTTGATCAAACTTCCACAGTCTACCTAACAACATATGAAAAACATCCGTAGGAATAATATCACATAATACCTCTTGTTCAGTCATTCTTCAACCTTTAGAGCAAACTGATAAGCATCCTCAATAGTGATCATTCTTACCAGTGCCAATTCTTCCTGTATGCTTGGCTTCAACCCGTTAATATAACAAGCAACTTTCTCTTTATTTTCCTTAGAATTTCTTGTCTAAATTAGGACCTTGTGAAATTCCTCTTTGTATTCTTTCACTATCCTTGCCCCTTGCCTCAAGCTCTGCATCTTCTTGAGTAGCTCCAATTCGTAATTGAATGGAATAAATTGTTTCTTCAATTTTGACACCATTTTGTCCCATCTGGAAATTTTATTTTTCCCTTTTCTTCCTCTTTCTAACTAGACCTCTTTCCACCATATACTAGCATGACCTTTCAATATTTTCTTTGTAAACCTCACTCTTTGAGGATATTTAATCTCCTCAAACTCAAAAAATTCCTCCATGTCATTGATCCAATCAATCAATTCTTCAGGATTAATATTTCCACTAAAAGTTGAAACCTCCATTTTAGGTCTCTTCCCAATGCATGAGATCACTCACAACAATCTTCTTTCTTTAGGATCCATTAGATCTTCCTCTTCCTCTTCCATTTCCTCTTTCATTTAATCTTCACTGTCATCTATATCTCGTTGCACATCTCTTCTTCAAACCTCTTGTTGCAAGGTTTCCAATTTCCTTCTAAGGGCTCTGATTTCATCTCTTGGTGGATCTCTTCCTCCACGACCTCGGCCTCTACCTCTACCATACTAGGAAATTCTTGGAGGCATCTTGAACTCAACCCACACTCATAGGTCTTGCTGCAACTGCCTCACATTCGATGCTTTGTTATAGGCTCATGAACTCCTACTTTGATACCACTTGATGAGGACCACACCACCCAAAACCCATAGAAATCACAATAACAGATACTAACACAGAAGATGCGAGACAAAAAAAATGACTCATTTTCAATTATTTTTAGAAAATGAAATTAAAGATTCAAAGCTTACATGCTACAACCTCATGGGCTTGATTCATTACAACAAAATCAACTCTGAAAAGAAAATCTACTATTTGGAGCCACAATCTGCACTATCATGCAACCCTCTAAAACCCCCACTTAACCCTTTTTATTTTCCCTAATAACCACCCTAGAATGTTCTAGAAAGATAAAATTTCCCCTTTTTGTTTTGGCGCCAAAAGTCTCACGGTTTGATTTCTAGCCTAGGAAGAAATTTTTATGATAGGTTGGTTGGCCACCTTTTAACTAAAGTTTTATATCTAAATTTGAAGTTGCATTGGAGAAATTTCTTGGGACAAAAACTTTAATTTCTCCCAAACTGTGCAGGGTATTGAGGTGACTCTTTTGTGACTAGAAATGCTTTTCAACTCTACTCCTTGGGGTAAATTTTCATGTCCATACAAGCTCGTTTTGGCCAACATACTAAAAATAGTAAGTGCTTGTTTTTTTCTATTTTTGACTCCTGACAGTCTTATACCCCTTAAGTTCCATCATGGGACTCAAAACAACTAAATAAAATAAAGAAAACATTTTTTTTGGGTGATGCAAGATTTCCCTACATCGTTGGATGCTCCTGAATCAAATGAGCATAGTGAATGACATGCCATGTAATTTATAAACTTGAAAAGTTCTAATTTTTCCTGATGAGCATGTTGCTTTTGCGGGCAAAAATTTGCATAACTGTAATCATGGGATATGCAGTTCATTTGTTAAATATTTGCGAACCATGTATTGCATTTAAGATTGTGAGGATGAAGAAACAGATCAACTATTTTGACTTGTAAAGAATGCAGGGAAATGTTATAAAATTCATGGCATTTGTCATGACTTTAAAATTCATTGAATTTTCCAAGAAATTACAAGTCATGCTATTTTCCATGGATTTTATAGCATTACTAACTACATGCACTAGAGGGCAAGAATGTTTTAATGTGTGTGCCTCAGATTTTTCACATGATGATTATGTGCATTGCACGCTACGTATACTTCTACTTCAGCACGGGTGCTCCAAAAAAAATGTTCATTGCTCTCAACTATATAATGTTTGTATATCAATAAATAGATCTGGTGAACCAAATGTAAATATATATTTTATTTTTTTACTTTCACATTGTCTATATTGATTTTGCACATATACTTACTCACTTTTTATGCTTCCTTTTTGGTTTCAATGGGTAGAGTAGAATATCTTTTTTGAAGTCAAATGTATGATTTTTTTCCCACAAAACAATGCATACCTTTTAATTCAAGTAATCTAATAATGCAAAATATGTGTATCATGTCATCACATTCTTCTTTTGGTGAAGTATGTTTATTTTTTTTGGATCAAAGATGGTGTGAGTGAGTCTTCAATTGGACTATGAATATCTTTACTCTCTAAGTGATATTTTACCCTATATAATCCTTTTTGTGCTCATCAAATGCTATAAAATTTATCAATATAATATTTTCACTTTCTCCCTAAATAAATGCATTTACATATTTGTTTTTATTTCAGCAACAATTCAAGTTGTTATTCTATTTGTTCATCCATTTATTATTTTGTTTTATCTAAGTCCTTTTCATTTTCTTCATACACCAATTAAGGAACATTTTTTACTAGAAACAATTCATAAAAAAATGATATTTTTATTTACAATTTCCTTGTAGTTGACTACTTTTCAATCCTTTCTACTTGTCACCATTTTATTTTACTACTACAAACATTCGCATAAATCACATGCATAATAATACTTTTATTTCCAAAATTATGGATTGAATACTACTTATAAAAAGTATTGAATATTAAAAATCTTTCTTTTTTGAAAAAGTCATTAGTGGTGACCATCATAACTAATTTTCAAATAAAAAATAATCACAATAAATAACATCAAAGTAATAAATTATCTATTACCACATAAGCATTGCAACAAATATGCCATACCTAAAGTTATGGACTAACTTTTTTAAAGAATACTTTTTATTCAATATTATGACTAATAACTCTTTAAAAAACAAGAATCCTTTAATGTTTCATACTTTTCAAAAATATTATTTAATCGACAACTTCAAGTTTTCCATAAATGTATTTGTATCCACATGTATCTTAAGATTATTAAATAATAATCAATCAATTCATTGATTAACCTAGACAAAAAAGTCAAATATAGATGCGCATCTAGGTCTAATAAATATAAAACTAAAATAGAGATAAAATGATATCGTACCTTAAATTTTGGAGAAAAAATATTATTATTAAAAAAATCAATCATTTAAAAATTTAAATTTTATTTAATTTTCCAATTGTAATTCTTTAAGAATAAATTTATTAAAAAATCATTCTCGTTGAGAATTAGTTTACTATGGATTCCAAAGATTATTACTTAAAATAAATTTTAAATAACTATTGTAATTAAAATTATTAAATATTCCATATTAATAAAAAAAATATTGATGATTAATTACTTATAATTAAAATTAATGGATACATTGCAAATAATAAGATTCATTCAACATGACCTATGGTTTTATTTAACATTTTCATATTCAATTTCCAACTAATAAACTTTGATGTGGAAACACAAAGATCGATTTTGTGATTTATGCAAATGGTTCTTAATCTCGCATACATTGTGTGTGAGTGATGCAGGAGCATCCAATGGTGTGAGGGCAATCCTACATCACCCAAAAAAAGAAAGATTTTAATTTTTTGTTGGTTGTTTCTTAGATGTTTTTTGCATTTCTGGATACCCCTTTAGCTATTAAAATATTCGAAGCCAAATTTGAGGCCCTTAGAGGCCCCGGATGGGCCCAAAAAATTTGTGAAAAGCCCAAAGTATTGGTTGTAGGCCCTACTTTGTGCACATCGTCTTTTCGAGAGCTTTCCAAAAATGTACTATCATTGAAGATCCGACGGTTGGATTAAAAGTTATGGCATCCAGAAGTTGGTGCATTTTTAGAAATGTACTAATTTTTGAATGTCAATTCAAATGTGAATTTTAAATTATAATTTGAGCGCCAAACCGCCAAAACTCAAATTTGAATGTTGTTTTGGCTCCAAATTGGAAAGGAGCTCTATTTATGGGCGAGATTTCTGATTTTTGGTAGCTTTTTGGAGAAAAAGAGTTTGCATGCTGCGAAAGGGGAACTTCTATAATTTCTGAAACTTTTGTAGCTTGCATGTATCGTAGAGCTCAAGGATTTGGGATCCTCTGCATGTAAGATTTCCATTATTGAATAATAATAAAGTTTGATAGTTGTGTGCATTATTTCTATGTCTCGGGTTTTCTCCCTCGTCAGTGAGATAAGAATGGAGAAGTGGACTATAACATGAGGTTTAAAATGCTTTACGATGCTTGAATTAAATCAAGACATAAAATAATCTCTTCACCAAAATTAACTAATTTATAATATGTTCAAGTTAGGTGATTCAAATTGATATCTTTCATTGCACAAATAGGTTCACTCAAACTTTAATACATATGTATCGATATGCTTAATCTATCCATCTAATTATCCATAATAATATATAAATTGATTTTCCATCATCTCTCTTCATTATGATCTAATCCACCTATTTTGTCCTAGGTAAAATCCATAATCATAAGATTTACCTCCTGCTATAAACTAACCTCACGTTATTTCACATTGGCTTATTAAGACACTTTATCTTTCTTGACTAAATCAAAAAATTGCAAATATTGCAAATTATTTATATTTCACATTTCATTCCCAAAAAAAGTTGTTTCTTACTTCCCATTGGATAGCCATTTGTGGTGGACCCCTCTCGATTGATTGTTGCATGCCTGTGCATGTGACTACTAGTACATAAACTATTGGGTATATGAAGCCCAACGGTCATATGTGTCCCTTCGTCTTCTCTTGAAGACTATTGTATATATATATATATATATATATATATATATATATATATATATATATATATATATATATATATATATATATATATATATATATATATATATATATATATATATATATATATATATATGTATGTATATATATATATATGTATATATGTATGTATGTATATATATATACATACATATATAAATATATACATACATACATGCATATATATATATATATATATATGTGGGAAAACTCTTTGTATGATGTTGCATTCAATAAAGAGGATAATTGCCCTACTTTCTTGTGGATGTAGTCAAATTGGTGAACCACATTAAATTCATGTGTCTATGTGTAATTTTATTGGTTCTAAATTTTTCTAATTACTTAAGAATTGGTATTAGATCACATAGTATGAGAGATCCAGGGAGAGCACCTGGGTATCAGAGAGGTTGAGAAGCTCGAACCCAAGCTTCACAAAAAAGAGACCTGTGAAAACAGGTGACTTTTCTAGAGACTCCACCCATGGTGATTGTAGGTGTGGTGGCCTACATCAAAACCCCTCAATATTCGCATGCTAAACACTCTATGGGCTCAACATCTTAGTGAGGAGTTAAGGAGGCACTTTTATAAGAACTAGTACAAGGTTGAGAAAAAGGCCTTCACCAAGCCTTCAAGAGGCAAGAAAAGAAGAATTCTCTATAGGAAATTTGTCATAGAGAGGGCATGGGCAAGATGAGGAAGACACCTCTTTGAGGCTTGATAATAGTTTTGGTTTATCACTAGAAAAGTTGCAACATCAATTGGTCTCTTCACTTATTTGAAAGTGGTTGCTGGTTGTTTATGCATGTGACAGGCCATGAAAGGACATGGTTGATAATATTTTTATTGTAGATGTGTAATTTGTAATATTTTGAACAATAATGGTATAGAGAAATTGCAATTGTAAGAAGTTGGTGGTATCATTGATTCAATTTTATTTATGAGGTCTATGTGATACTCGTCTAGATTGGAAAATCGGATCTGAGATGGATCTGGCAAATTATCCTCTTTGATATCCTGGTTTGCATGCTTCTTTTGGATTCTTCACTGTTGATATAGTTTTTTGGTTTTCTTCCTTGAGATGAGAGGATGGATGATTAGAGTGACTAGCTGGACTTGTTGCATGCTTATCATGACACCATGGATAGATCAGTATTAAGTTTCAGTGGGAGCTCTTGGTAGAAAGAGTTTTGTTGTTGTCAGGTGATGGTTATCTTCATGTGATTGGAGATGTTGGTTCTTGTTTACAGGATGTTTTTTTTTGTGCCATGGTGGACTCTTCATTCTAGATTAGAGTGTTTGGCATGATAGAGGTTCTCTTGATAAATAGGGTATACTCTTTGGAGCATTTGGTCTTCCTTTGAGGAGATGTTAGATCACAGTGTCATGTTGTGTTCCCAAGTTATGCAAATGTGCAGTGGGAGTTTTGGCAGTGGTCTTGTTGGTGCTCTTTGTATTGAGTACTATGGTCATTTGCTTGGAGAGCTTCATGACAATGTAGTGTTGATTGGTAGATTTGAGTTTTTTTTAGTTGGAATTTCTCATGCAACATTAGTTTAAGGATATATGTGTGCTTTTCATTGGACTAAAATATAAGGATCTTTAGATTTTTTGCACATCAATGGTTTTTGTTGTGTTTTTCTATCCTAGAAGACGGTAATTTTTGTGCAAAACACTTGACTATACAGTGTTAAGAATTGTTGTTATGGCCTATGGTCGAGTCACCCTTATTAGAGAAGTTTGGCATGCCACTTATTATGGTGCCTTATTGGATAGAATGTTAACGAAGCGATACGAGTAATGCACTCATTCCAGGTATGCATTCATCTGGACATTGTTCATGTAGTGGGAGTATTGAGGAATCCAGCGGATGCATTAATGAAGAAAGTATATTGGGAGAAATTTGAGCATGTGTGCAGCTGTAACATTAACGAAGCGACACAATGAATACACTCATCCTAGTTGTGATGGAGGTCTTGGTGTTTGGATTTCAAGATGAAGTTGGATTTATCTCGGTATTGTTAAGATGTGATAATGGGAGAGAAGTAGGGGAATTCCTAATATGTTGCAGCAGTTGTTGGACTTCAAGTGGGAGATTGTTGAGTATATGAATCCCAATGGGCATTTTTGTCCCTTCGTATTCTCTTGAAGACTATTATATATGTGTGTGTGTGTGTGTGTGTGTGTGGGAAAACTCTATGTATGATCCTGCATTGAAGAAAGAGGATAATTTCCCTACTTTCTTGTGGATGTAGCCAAATTGGCGAACCATGTTAAATTCTTGGGTTTGTGTGTAATTTTATGGGTTCTAAATTTGTCTAATTACTTAACATAAACTTGGAAGGAATAACATACGGTGAACTATATACTATTTCTAAAACACTGACCATAAAATCTTATGAAATATTGATAAGGTCCTTCATAATACTGCACAAAATTACATCTCAACTTATAGCCAATATGTTATCTAACATTCTACCTAATTATTTATCCAGGCATATGAGGCATCTGCAAGTAGAAAATTTCCTACAAAAAAAACTCATAACCATCAAAATCTTTCTTGTTTGTTCATAGTAATAGGGAAAAAAGTGGAAAGCAATGAAAATTATTGTTTCATGCCAAATATGGTAAAAAAAAGGCATTACTATTCAATATTTTCATTGCAAACTTAATTTCCCTCAAGGATTAAATGCCATAGTCATCAAAACCCTATGAGATTTAGCCACAAAATCTATCAGTTGTGAATATCCTTCAAGTTGAGAGCCAACAAGACCTAAAGAAGATGCAAAAAATAGGCCCATTATGTGATATTTAGTGGCTGCAATGCTCATAGTAGCAAAAACTAGATGATAGTCTAAGATTGTAGTTTGCAAATTTATTTTCTTGTCAAAATCCCTTCAATCTCCCACATAGCACCAATATGTTTATCCAATTTATATGTTAAGCTGCAACAATGGACAACCATGAAAGCTTGATAAAATTTGGCATCTCTGAAAGCACCACATATGTTGCTCCAAAAATTTCCATGTACACATTATTTGAAATATACGAAGAAGAATCTCTTCATTGCTCATGAAAGAAGTTTGATTTCCCAATACACCTATCACATTATGCTTCATTAATAAAAAATTGAGGTGACTTCAAGCATTATAAATTCAAAAAAATGAACATATCTAGATTAAAATTATCACATTTCTTCAATATAAGATACTTTTATAGGTGTGGAGGGTATATACTTACACCTTGTTCATCGAAGTAGTGATAATGTATCTTGTTGTTGTGCTACAGACCCTCACATAAAATTCTATAGCATTGTAGTTTATAGCAAAAGTGAGAATCAGTACCATCATTGAGAGCAATCCTGCAAAGGGAAACTTATCCCATGGATTCTCTTGGAGGTTTATTTTGTCGTTAGAGACTCAAGCATATCTAGTAAAATGTGGATGACATATTGAACATGCAACATACTAGAGTGCCACATGGAATAACTTAGCTGGAAACACACTCATATCTAACTAAGGCTATGAGACACTTGTTTGAATGTGCCTTGTTAAGTACAACATTTGTTTGACTAGTTGATCAATTCTTGAGTCTAACTATTGTACCATGCATTATTTTTTTTGAAAAATGTTGCTCGTCTCTCTAGGCGATTCCCAAGTTCCATGTGAATTATGCAATTTTTTTTTGAGGCAACCGATAGCACTTTTCAATGGCTTGATGTGTATATATTTAAAAAATTCATTAATTTATGAGTTCTATTCTTTGATGATTCCATACTATTTCAAGATGTGGACATGGTATTTGGTTTATGAAGTCAAGTGTGTGGGGTGATCTTGCTTGTTGAAATGCTACCTGTATCCCCCAAATTTAAGTGGGTGAATCTAGACATCCTTTCATTATCCTCTTTTCCAATCTTTAAAGAAAACCAAACCTTGCTAATCCCCCAAAGTTGGGATTCTTGCCAATAAACCTTGAGATGCATATCTAAAAATAAATAAAAAATGTTAGTGAGTTATAGCTTCTTGGAAGATTTTGTGATTAAGAATGCATTCACACATTGCATTCTATCAAGATAAGACCCCTAGGCAGCAAATAATGTAATAGCCTTTCGTAGGTCAATTATGCGTACAGCTTGTGATATTTTTGCTAATTATATTCACACATATTTCCCTCAAATATTCAGTCTTGTATACCTATGCACTTATCTATGTAGGGCTTCACACTGTGATATATCAAAAATTGTAATATTGTTGATCTTATAATTTTCTTTAAGATGAGTCTCGAAGGTGTCTTGAAATGAGAATTTTTTAAAATATTACATAGTGGTATCCAAATACATGGTTTTTTATTATTGATTTTGCAAATTCAAAATCTTTAATTATTTTTCTTAATTAAACAAAAAAAAGTTGAGTAGACTAGATATTCTTGCTATACTATTGCAGAATAGTAGTTAAAATTAGCGATGTTTAGGGGGGATGAATGGTGTTGATGTTGTTGGTGTAACGGTCTCATTTAGTGCAGTCCAATCCTCACTCCCACTACTTCCTCTATTTTATATTGACCATTACATGCACGACGATGTGTCCTTCAGAGGTTATGTGGTTGGCTAGTGTAGCGTAGAAAAATGTATCTTTGGACATTTTCACACTCATTTGGGTATTTCTTATGGATGTTGGCCTAGTTTTTCCTAGATTTAATGTTGTAATGTGTTCAACACATTCACATTAGGTCTTGGACCCTTGTTAATCAATAAGAACTTTAATATGATGCCTTGTAAAAGTGTTGTGAAGTGTTGTAACACATTTTCACACTTTTCTAGGACCTTTTTAATATAATTCACTCAAACAACCTCTTTCTATCACTTACTAAGCTTTATTTCAAAGTGTTGTCAAGTGTTGTAACTAACTTTCACACTTTTCTAGGCTTTTCATCAATAATTTAACCATTTCTTATGTATAAATGGCCCTATTATACACTTGCAGGCCCTACTTAAGTATATTTTTTAGAATAATCTTGTTAAACATAATTTAATACACTTTAATTCCCAAAACCCACTTAAAATGCCTAAGTGCGACCAAGTCGCTACTAGGAGCGAATTAGTCCTACTTAGCACAAAAATAAAAATTATTTCAAAATTCTAGCGGGATATTATTTTCTAAGCCTTGAGGTCAACTTGTAATGTGGTATTTTTGGGAAATATTGCATAATTGTGTATAAATATAGGGTTTTTCATCTCATTTCATTCTCCTTAATCCTCCTTAATTTTACTAATCATTCAAGCAATTATCAAGCATACATCCATTGGAGCTTCTAATTGCATATCTTTAGATTTCTACTTCAAGGGTTTGGTGAGTTGTATCATTACATGTTGTT
Source organism: Sequoia sempervirens (assembly GCA_007258455.2). Classification (NCBI taxonomy): domain Eukaryota; kingdom Viridiplantae; phylum Streptophyta; class Pinopsida; order Cupressales; family Cupressaceae; genus Sequoia; species Sequoia sempervirens. Next base: position 312,581 of record VDFB02041116.1, read on the forward strand.
CATTCATCATTCTCTTTTCATTTCATTTCATTTTCAATTAATTACCAAACTAGGGTTTGACCAAGGCAAACCCCTATTCACTAACCCTTAACACTTTTCCCCCCTCTTTGCATGTGTTTTGTAGGTCTTGTGTGCAGATTTATCAAAGAGAAAGGTGTGAATAGGTGTCAACAAATCATCAAAGTCATTCAAAGTGGTGAAAGCCCTAAAAGAAGCTCGGAGAACACCTACTGATCAATTTCTACAGTTTCGGATCCAGAAACCTATCAGGAGTTGAAGTACAAACTGGGAGGTACAGATTGCACCTTTGAATTTCCCAAAATCTAGAAGTGGACTAGGTCACCTTCAGTGGTGAATTAGTCCCACTACTAGTCTTGAAAAGTGGTTTATGTAGTTTTGAGTACCCTTTTGTCTGAAACCTATTCTGGTAGAATTTCCCCAAAATAGGACTAAGTCACCCAACTTGGCGTAAGTGTCCCAATAGGCTTCAACAATGATTTCTATAGGATTTCAAAGCTCCTCTCCATTACTTTCCAATTTCTAGGTGTTCCTCTTGAGTTTCATTAATTTTTGTTATAGTTTACTTTCATTTTTAGTTCTTTTTACATATCACATCATGTTTTCAAACATCTAGCATTTCATTAGTTTTGCATTAGTATTCACTCTCTTTTATCAGTTCTTTAAATCTAGGACATTTCCCTTAGACAAATTTCAATCATCTTTGCATTGGAATCTCAAGGGAATATTCTTGAGTGAGCCATCAAGGTTTTTGGGATTCCTCTCTCCTTTTAGGTGAAAAACCCTAGGAGTGTAAGAGATTCCCCCTATCCCAAAAATCTTTGGTTCATTTTGATGAACCTGCATTTTGAACATCATATTTCTAATATAAAGTGCATTTACATCCTAGGAATAGAATTTTGCATTGTTTAAATTGCATTCTAGGGCTTTAAAATTTGCATTGGTGAAAAGCTCATCTAGCTTGCATTTTTGCATTTCATTTCATTAAAAATCAATAAAATTCTGCATATTCATATTATATATGCATCTGAAAACTTAAAAATCATAAAAATCAATTCAAAATTTCTAAAAAATTTCTAAAAAATCACTACCTAGACTCATTCGCCACCCGAGGCAACTTAGTCTAGTTGCACATTTTGCACTACAATTTATGTCATTTCCAGTTGATTCTCTGTATTTTTTTTTTTATGGTTACATTTTTGTTGTTGTTTCCAAATTTGTTATTTTGTTCAATTTCTTGCACTTAGTTTGCTTTCATTCATTTGGATCATGGATATGTGTTTTAATAAGCTTTGGATGTCATTAAAATCCTTAGTTGATATGTCAAGTTGTGCCTTTGGAATTGAACCTAGTGACATTGAACTTCCTCATGCTCCTTCAACTCCTCATGATGTTGATATCATTTGAGAAGATGATGATAGCATGAATAAGTTCCTAAATGAATGCCTTGACAACCTTGAAGCTAATGTATCCTTTTATATGTCCATGAAACAAAAAGACCTTCCTATAGTACCACCTTCTAATATGTTTGGTTACTTACATCCTTAAACAAATGTAGAACCTAAGTTTCATACACAAGGTGAACCTGGTTCTTCTAAACAAACAACCACTCAACCATTTTATGATAAAAAAAATCACCAGTACTCCAATCAACCTTGAAGAAACCTATGGAAATTTTTTTACCATTTTGAGCAAACAAGGATGTGACACAATAACTAAACATGACATTCATCAACACTTAGAGAAAAATCCAAAAGATGAAAACACAATAGAGTTAGGATATTAAGATCCCTCTCATAACAACAAGCCTCCTAGAGAATATATGAGGCTTCGTGATGATGGCATAGTGATCTTTGATTCCCCTCCAGATTTGAATGTCCTTCTTCCTCGAGAGCAACCCCTGACTGATAACAATGACAAGGATGAGAGGAACACTATGGCTCCTCCTTCAATTCAAGAAAAGGTTGAATCTAGTAAATGCAATAGGCCTTACAGGTTATAAAAACTAAAGTTTCCTCTCCATCCACCACCTAAATGTGAAAGGAAATTACAAATACTTTAAAACAAAGGACTCATACTATTACCACCTATGAATAGGTTGGTGATATATCCTAAAGATGCTAAAGTTCCACATCATGCATATCATCGTGCTCTTGGACATAGAAGTGATGAATGCCATACATTGAAAGAAATACTTAGCAAGTATCATTTTGATGGTGATAATTGCTATCCAATAATCCCATAAACCACCCTCCAGCTCCTTGTCATGTCGTAGTTGTAGAAAATTCCCTTCTCACTATTACATGACCTTCCCCATCACCCACCTTGGCTCATTCTTTCCTTGCACCTAGTAGGGGCAAGAAGCTGCTAACCTTGTCCTACTAATACATTTGTCGTTGTCCCTTACCTACATTATTCACCTTCCACTTCTACTGACTATGATTGGGAGGAAGACGACTTGCTTACCAGTTGACTCACATTTTCCTTACTAGTCTTTTGCATTTTCTTTTTCTTATTCCTTTGTATGTGTGTAATATGATCCCAAGTGATGTTTTGTTTGATGTCCTCTCTCGTTCTTACATTCCTCTATTTGTACCTTCATTCTTATCTATGTCGTACATTGCTTTTTCCTTTTCTTTTGTCTTTTTCTTGTGTCTTCCTTTTGGGGATGATGCAAAGCATTGAGACATTCATGTCTCTTTCATGTTGACCCAAATGGCCTTCCTTTTTCTTTGTCTTTTCTTTTGTCCTTTTGTTGTGTTTTCCTTTAGGGGATGACATAAGGCATTAAGACATTCATGTCTCCTTCATGTTGACCCAAAAGATTTTCTTTTTTCTTTCACCTTTTCTTTTTCATTTGGCTCGTGTTTTCCTTTTGGGGATGATGCAAAGCATCGAAACACCCTATCTCTCTTCCATGTTGACCCAAAAGGTTCTTTCTTTTTCTGTGTTTTTGCTCTCTTTGTGTCATTCTTCCAGTTATGTGTATTTAGGGGATGATGACAGTTCTAAGCTCTCTAAACAACATTGCAGCAAAGAACATACTAACCCCAAATCCATAGATCCCTTATGTGTTTGGTGTTTTCATTTTGGGGGCAACCCCTTTCGTTTCTTTTTTTTCCCTTTCCTTTTGTATGATGCAACCTTACTTAGAAACATATGACTTGGCATAGGGATTTCCAAGTTGGCTATCATGTCTTCTTTCTTCTTTTTTTCATTTTTTATTTTGCTACTTTAAATTAATTGCTCACAATATGGTGTGTAGCAATTCCTTTAATGTGGGGGCATACATTGGCATTATTCTTTTGCATTTTACATTTTTCATGGTTCTTAATGCAGCCTTCTTACTTCATATGATGCATTTGTCACTTTGTGGAAAACATTGGGTGTAATTTCCTTCATGAGCATGATCTAGCTTAGCATATTACATTCCTCTTAGTGGCTTGATGTGACACACTGCATCCCCTACGTTGCAAATTTTCTATTCTTTGATCAGTCCTCTCTTGGAGACATTAGACACAATGTTCCCTAAGTTAAAGACCTCGCATGAACTAAGAAAGACTCCTTTGAACATCCTTTACATGTTGTATTTTCCATTTGTTATATGGCCACCTTGCATAACATAGCCTGCATGCCTATGGTGCCATCGTGTTTGTTCGTGAGTTCCAAGCATACAAAGTTTTGCTTGCCTCATGAAGCTCAAAAAGTCATTTTCTTTTGTGGCACCTTATTAAAGTTATCAAGAGGTATAACTTTGGTATGGTTGAGTGGGAAGCCAATTCTGAGGCATGAATTTACCATGGCCACCTGCATGTGTGTGAGTGAATACTAGCCACGAGTGTATGTTTCTCACCTTTTAGGCCTTCTCACCTGGTGGACGACCATGAGTTTCGTCGCCTCAGAGTGAGTATTCATTTTTTGGGCAAACAACCTAGATCTTATCCAAAATGGGATGGAGAAACAATGAAAGCTTAATCTGACTCTCTTTTTCCTTCTCCTTCTCTCCCTTTCATTATTTTACATCATTTTCATGTGTGTTCCTTTGTGCTTATGTTTCATTTGCCATGGGATCTTGATCACCCCTCTTGATTGCCATTGTCTCATCTTTCTAGCATGGGTGCATTTGGATCCTTCTTGATGTACATGTTTTGCTACTTTAGTGTGAGTTTGAAGCAAGTTCATCCTCTCACTAAAGTGGGGGCTAAATATAGAGTAGAAAAATGTATCTTTGGACATTTTCATGCTCATTTGGGTCTTTCTTATGGATGTTGGTCTAGTTTTCTGAAATTTAATGTTGTAATGTGTTCAACACATTCACATTAGGTCTTGGACCCTTGTGAATCAATAAAAACTTTATGATGCCTTGTAAAAGTGTTGTGAATTGTGTTAACACATTTTCACACTTTTCTAGGACCTTTTTAATATAATTCACTTAAACAACCTCTTTCTATCACTTACCAAGCCTTATTTCAAAGTGTTGTAAAGTGTTGTAACAAACTTTCACACTTTTCTAGGCTTGTCATCAATAATTTAACCCTTTCTTATGTTTAAATGGCCCCATTATACACTTACCGGTCCTACTTAAGTGTATTTTTTAGAATAATCCTATTAAAAATTATTTAATTTAATTCCCGACACCCACTTAAAATTCCTAAATGGGACCAAGTCACCACTAGGGGAAAATTAGTCCCACTTAGCTCAAAAATAAAAAAATATTTCAAAATTTTGACGGGATATTATTTTTTAAGTCTTGAGGTTAGCCTGTGATGTTGTATTTTTGAGAAATATTGCATAATTGTGTATTAATATAGGATTTTTCCTCTGAATTCATTCTCCTCAATCCTCCTCAATTTTCTTCATCATTCAATCAATTATCAAGCATTCACTTAATCATTCTAGGCATTTTTAAAAATACATCTATTAGAGCTTCTACTTGCATATCTTCAGATTTCTAGATACTTCAAAGGTTTGGTGAGTTTTAGCTTTGCATATTGTTCATTCATCATTCTCTTTTCATTTCATTTCATTTTCAATGGTTTAATTACCAAACCATGGTTTGACCAAGGCAAACCCCTATTCACTAACCCTTAACACTTTTTCCCCCTCTTTGCATGCGTTTTGTAGGTCTTGTGTGTAGATTTGTCAAAGAGCAAGGTGTGAATGGGTGTCAAAAAATCATCAAAGTCATTCAAAGTGGTCAAAGCCCTAAAATAAGCTTGGAGAACACCTACAGGTCAGATTTTGCATTTTTGGATCCAGAAACGTAATCAGAAGCTGAAGTGCAGATCGGGAGCTCCAAATTGCACCTTTGAATTTCTCAAACTAGAAGTGGACTAAGTCACCTTCAGTGGTGAATTAGTCCCACTGCTAGGCCTGAAAAGTGGTTTCTACAGTTTTAAGTACCCTTTTGTTTGAAACATGTTCCAATAGAATTTCCCTAAAATAGGACTAAGTCGTCTAACTTGGCATAAGTGTCCCAGTAGGCTTCAACAGTTATTTTTGCAAGATTCTAGAGCTCCTCTCCATCACTTTCTAGTTTCCAAGAGCACCTCTTTAGTTTCATTAATTTCTGTTACAGTTTACTTGCATTTTTAGTTCATTTTGCATATCACAACGTATTTTCAAACATCTTGCATTTCATTAGTTTTGCATTAGTATTCACTTTTTTTTATTAGTTCTTGTAATGCCCCATCGTACGAACCCCAAAGGACAACTAAAACAACAATTAGTGTACAATTTTTTTTTAAAAAGTGTACACAACATACATGAAATACACATTAAGTAATGACAAGAAATTCATTTAAACAAATTCACTAACATAGTTTACATCCTTTGGGGTACACGAGGAATCATTATGAAACTTAAAACCATACATCGACGATAAAGAATGAAAACCAAAGATATAATTCATAACAAAGTACACATTTACAAATGTAACCCATACATGATAAATCATAAATAAGTAATCATCCACGTACGTATAGACAACATATACATAATTAACTTAAACCTCATAAAGATAAACTCTCTATCATCATATAAAATCAAGGGACATGTTTCCATAGATACAACATATCGAACAACAACTGCTACGGATGAAAAGCCACACAAGGTTTATCATTACATTTCATTACAATGTTCAAGAGTAACAATGATACAACAGTGTTCCCCAACATGCATGGGAATCCATAAAACAAGGTAGAATGATACAATTGAAGAAATAAGTACAAAGTATCACTACTGGCTCCAAGACGGGTACAACTCTAGAGTTTCCGCAAATGACACCAATCCACACCTCTTGATCCTCAACTAGGGACCCAATGGGGTGCTTAGCACATTCCACCCGACCACGTGGGTCTAAAGACCCATCCCCCATGCTAAGGAGCCGACAAGAAAGAATCCTCGACCAAGGACATCCCAACAATAGACTCAACGTCATACAAGAGTGACGAAAATCACAAGGATAACCACAACATCAATAAACATCAACCAAAAATATGACATCCAAACATGACATTAGTAAATCACTTCATAACAACAATAAACCACTTCCAAAAACATAGCCACAATAAATCATATATCATAACATCAATCAATCACTATAACAACAATAATCCACTTTCGAACCATAACGACAATAAATCATTTTCGAAACATAACAATAAATCACTTTTAAAATATTACAACAATATGTCACAAAACATATCATCAATAAATCTCAGGTCATAAAATCAACAGACCACTTCTAGAGGTTAGCAAGGAAAACCAATCATAAGGGGTACTAGGGGAGAGTGTCATCACATAGTCCTACATGAGTTATCCTGGCCCTTCCTCTAGACATCAGCTCAATCCTGACTACCTAAGGTGCCAGCCCCCATCTATGGTTATCCTGGCCCTTCCTCCTACCTATGGTGCCGGCCCTATAGGGTGACTCATGTGGAGCTGTTAACCTCCCATGAGGACGAGGTAACAACCTTGCCAACCATGGCCTTCTCAGCCCACCCTTAGTCTCTGAAAGCCCTAATAGGTGAATGAGACATCCATTCTTATCTTGTTACTGTTATTGCTACCCATCCCCCTAAATTCTTTAATTAAGTTTTCACTTTTCAATCTAATTCTTGCATGGATTATCCTGGCCCTTCCTCCTATCTGAGGCGCTGGCCCCCACCAAGAGCCACTCTCCCTAGACATTCCCAAATCACAAAACCAAATCATCAAGGGGTTGTACCAACAAGATCACTGAACCAAAAATGGAACATTCACAAGGCATAACCATCTCACGAAATCATATGAATCAACAACCATAAAAATAGTACAACCCAACACAAACCCAAATCACAATTACGATCAAATTTTGGCAGAGATCAATTCAATGAAGAATCAATAGGAAACACGACTACCCTCACCTCTGGAAGCCTAATAACTAAATAACCTGAACTCCCAAAGGAGGACAACATAATACTAAGGGTTCCCACAAAATTAAGTAATAAGGTTAATCAATAGAAACATAAATTCAAAGGAGAAAAGATCACATTCAACTAACAACATACACCATCCCATATCACAATTTAGCATCACACTAAAATCCAACATACCCTGCCACAAATATCAATAGTAAGTCAGCCACTAAGGTATCCATAGAAGGCCCCAATCAATACTTACAAAAACATCAATCAACCAGCTTACATCCCAATTCAACAATCAACTCAATAATACAACACACATCCATAATCAAAATATTCATAAGGTGCTCCATAAAAGACATTACCTCCACAATTTAGACTACACAATTTCCTTGCTCACTTGATCCAAATTCTCAAACCAACTTCAATAAAACATCCAAGGAAGTCATTATACTCATATTTTAAGAATTCATTATTATCCATAAATTTCATATGAAAGGTCACTCGCACAATTACTCACAAAAAAATTAACTATATAACAATAATCATAAGATAACATAAAGAAATCAATTCTTAAAGGGTTTTAAGTCTCATCCATTTAGACTAATTTCCATAATTATCTTAATATGTTCGTATTTAATAAAAATTTCTTCTTGTCATATAATATCACCAAAGTACATTATCTATGATATAACTTACGTTCTATTTTATAATTCCATTACTCTTTTAATTACTAGTCACCTAATGGGTATGTGTAGGATCATCATGGAAAAAATAGGCCCTTAAGTGGCAAAAAAATCAAAAAAATCAGAGTTAGGCAACTTGACGTAAAAAAATGAATAAGTTAACTATATTATTTCAAAAATATGTAAGAATAGAGTCTATAGAAAATTGAATTTAGTTTCTAAATTACTAGGTTTTTTTTTTTAAAAATAATCTATTAGGTGAAAATTTGAAATTTCAATGTAGTAGTACTTAAATTTCAGGGAAAAAATAAGTAGGTGTGTGTCTGACCACCCTAACCACAATAAAATGATAATATTTTTTTATAAGATTTTATATATAAGTAGAGGACTCATGTATGTGATGCATATTTTTTTGTATTTTTTTCTAAGTAAATAATTAATTATTATTTTTTATTACAACTTTTAAAAAATATAAAAATTCATATGTCTCAGCACCTTAACTTGGTCAAAACTTCATGAAATTCAATTTTTCTTTTTTTAATCCTATAGTATGTGAAGCATAGAAGTGACACATGTTTTGGATTTAAAAAATGTGATATCGTTTGAAAGCTATAGATGTTTTTCAATCAATCTATCAATCAGAATTTTAGTCGTAATTCAAATAGAAAATGAATAATAATTACTTATTAAATTCAAAGTAAAGCATAATTTATATTGGTGGAAAGCTAAGAATCTCCTTTAAAAACCCTTTTCATTTTATCAATTTTGGGTAAAAAAAATGTTGTCAGCGACAAACCCATCATATTGCCACTTTTTGGCCCACCATAATCCTGCACGTACCCTAATACAAATTATTAATGGAACAACATCTAATTGATGTAATTCATAATCGTTTCTCAACATAAATATAACTTTGTTTGCTCTATTGTCTTCTACGCAATGAAAACAACTGCCTTATTATTATCATATATACCCTTTAATATAATTCTCAATACATAAATTTAAACACATATGTATTTATGTATATATATACATATGCATATATACATCATCATAAATGATTTTATATATATATATATATATATATATATATATATTTTATTTTATAAATTTAAGGCACTAATCTTGCAGATTAAAATTACAATCAATGAATCTAGATACATATTATCAAAAATGATTATTTATTTATATCTTTAAATTAGAAAATATGGTTATTTAAATAACATGCCATTATTAATATACTCAAACTTCAGATAAGCCAAGTACAATTTCCTCGCACTCATATATACAGGTGTTTAATTATTCATATATAGATATATATCAGTATTCCTAAGAACAATACACGTAAGCTTGCTTTCATTTCATGACTACAACATTTCAAATATACTTATGGCCTGATTTTAGAACTGGAAAGCTCCCAAATCGAATAGCATGCACCTACCATTCAAGGAGCCAAGACTAGGCATGACAGCAAGGAAGGTCGATTCATGGGTTAAAGAATGCTAGTTCATTTACCTCATCCAATAAGTTAATTAGATCACTAACGAACTGTTTTGGCAATGAAACAGGGGACACACTAGGAGACAGGCGCGCACCCTAGCAATAACATAGGGAAGCAATTGCGAAACAGAGCAACAAGAAACAGATTACCCTAGAGAGTACGCCTATTACGGCAGAGGGTCGATTGGAATGGTGGTTCACTATTCGCTCCCCTTAAGTCCCTTAACTAAAAAAAATTATATTAGGGACCACGCTTAAACACAAGCGAAGAGTCTAAAATCAGTAGTTAGCAACTAAATTCGCCCTTGGAACAACTACTATGAGTTGTTAAGGAACCTTCAAGTATGCTTTAATTACTACGCTGCATCTCTATATCAATCTCCAAGTTTGTTGCTAGAGAAATTGTCTTGAGAGAGATGAACCGTTTCCATTGTTTTTAAACCGACACAAAATTTTTGTGAAGGATATTGATGACACTAAAAAAATCAATCTGAAGAATGAGCTCGCACTATATTACTGTGTGTTGTTTCAGATATCTAGAAGGAATGTGGGGATGACAGCCTACTTATGACTTTAAGAATGACTAATTCTCAGCCAACAAATTATATCGTTTCTCCCATTCACTCTCTGGGTTTAAATGTTTGAAGGAAAAAGAAAAGGAAGGATGGCATGGTGTTTAGAGCAGAAATAAACTCTTGTAAAAGGTTGGATCGGCAGATGAAAGGCAGGGATCAAGTCCATGCATGTGTTTGATATTGCTTTAGGTCACGAAAAGGACAGGAAAAAATTGCAAAAAGCTCACGAAGAGGAATTAAATCTGAATGAAAACATACAGATGGAAGAAAATCACCGCCACAAAAAGAAAAACGCTAATCAATGCTTTCATTTACTATGAGCAGACAAATTCGTTTTATAATGGAATTGATCTCAACAAAAGGGAGATAATGAACTAGCCACGTACAAATTTCAGAAGCAAAAGAATAGAGTTACTAATGCCATGGCCAGATCTTACCTCAGATTTCGCCCAAATTGTCACGTAGGTGCAATTGGCATGGATAAAGTCTTCTTCCACCCGCCTTCTAGCATCGTCTCTGCCCTTTCACGGAGGTTTTGCATTCCAACCCCCCTAACTCCTGTTCCTTCATCTATCATACGCAGCCTCCCTTCAGGTAAGAACTATTCTTTTTATATGAACCCTTCCTCATTCAACAACCAACAGTTTGATATTTCAAGATACCCGCAACCGAGAAAGCTAGAGAGAGCCTTCATTCTCCCCTCCAAGAAACAATAACGACCTCCCTCCAAAAATGGTATGCAACTGAATCCTCTCCAAAACCAGATTGCCGTCCAACCATCCGTAATCCCCCAAAATAAATAATCAATAAAATCTCAAAAGCCAAAGATGAAGATTCCCCAAAAATCTCCCATAAACCCCCAGTTTCCTTTATGACGTCCTCATCCAAGTTGTGCATGCGCTTGCATGCAATTCTTTTTCCATTTTTTTTTGGCTTTTCTCGCTTTTACCTTCATCCAAATTTATGTACAATTTAATATTTAATCTTCTCTAATATTTTCTCACTTTTAAATTTAATCATTAAACAATAATTATCTTTCCTCATCTAATCCGTTTACATACAATTATATTACTTCCATCTTTAAAAGACTAACTCCCAACGATAATTCAATTAACATTTATTATTGAATCTAATTCTTTATTTAAATCCAAATAAATCAAGTGACCTTATAATTAAATTAATTTGATTAATCAAATCTAAGCATAATATTAGTGTTTATCTCATAACTTCAAAATCAAATTAAATAATAAAATCACAAAATCGTCATGACATTACCAATCAACCAATAACACTTTTAACAAATGAAAATGACATGACCACCCAACAACAACTTACTTGAACATCAACGACGACCAAAACGGAGGGGCACTACAGTTCTTTACATCTAGGACATTCCCCTTATAAAAATTTCAACCATCTTTGCATTGGAATCTCAAGGGCATATTCTTGAGTGAGACATTAAGGTTTTTGGGATTCTCCTCTCCTTTTAGGTGCAAAACCCTAGGAGTGTAAGAGAGTTCCCCTATCCCAAAAATCTTGGGTTCAACTATTATTAGACATTGTGGTGTGGAGAGTATTGGTTGTAAGAAAAATATATATTGATGTGTTTGTTACTATGGAATGTAATATTGAAGAGATAGTGAATAAAGATATTCCCCTGTTGAGAGTGGATGTAGTCTTTTAAGATGAACCACTATAAATCTTGGCATTTCTCTATGTTTGTTTGGTTTTACAATTATGATTTAATTTCCTATTTTCTCTTTCAAATTGTCTGTAAATCTTTTCAACAGATGCAGTGTAACAAGTAGTGGCACTATATAAGTCAAAGGATCCAAAGAGTGGGGATGAAGAAGATATGGTGAAGACTTTTTTTTATTTTCTTTGTAAGTAATAGGAATACCATAAGAAACATAGGATTTCATAAAATCTTCTTTTTATCATAAGGTAGCTTTAGAAACCCAAAAGATGTGATTTGTTTGATTGTGTAGTTTGGTGATGCCAATGGAGAATAAGGAGAGGTTTGTGAAGGAAAAGGGGTACAGTTGATGATAATTATAATGAAACAAGAGAAGTCTATCTATAGGAGTGCAATGAGGAATTAGGATTTTCCATGACAAAATTTTTTCCACCATATGAGAGATTTGTGGATGTGTTGGGGTTGAAGACTCTCTTTGCAGCCTTCATGGGTAAGGCAAGTTTCTAACTTCTATCACTTCAATGTGTGACAAAGCTTTTTTAGTTTGAGTTTAGGATGAAATTGTTTTTGAGATTAGGCATAAAAAATAAACAATAACCAGGTGAATTACTAATAAGATATGCCCAAGGATTGTGATGACCAAACCTTACAATACAAAAATTGAGCTCTGAGAGAAATGGATGTTGTAAATTAGGTCATATGTTCTGGAGGATAGGAAAACAAGGAATTTAGGATAAATATGTGGCTAGGCTTTGTGAGTTGATGAATTAATAGATTGAACAAATTGATCATGAGGTTTGTGATTAAAATACGTATGGCATGTTTGTTGATATGAACTAACAGATATGTTGGGGTATTTTTATAAAAAAAAATCAACTCGCTAAAATATCTAAAGACAAGACAACATGGATTGTATGTCTTTTTGATTAAGATGATATTTATGTATTTTTTTAACAATTGTTTATTTAATGTATTCATAGTTTGAAGATAATTCGTTTCTTGCTTTATTTTCATAATGTGAAAGCTACAGTTTTCTTTTTGTAGTTGAGTTTAGAATGAAATAAACTTTAAAGTGAATGAATTAGATATTATGATATATTATATAGATCAGCATGGGATTGTTGGGTTTTAAGATATGGTTGGGGTTTGTGGTTTGAAATGAGATAATATATTTACTAAAACTTTCAAGAAATCGAACATGGGATCTATAGGTAAGATACATACATAAGGTTTGGTTGTTGAGTTGAACACACTTCCTGTTTCAATAATTTAGCATGTGACAAATGTAGCTTAATTTTGATTTTAGGAAAAAACAAAAGGAAAGAGATAGGATTTAGGGAATGAGCATGGGTTTATGGTTCAAGATAAGTCTTAGGTTTTTTTGGATGCTAGCTGACAGATTTCCTAATATTTAAGAAACATTAAAAAAATGATGTATGTTGAGGATATATGCATGTGGTTTGTGAGTTGATATGAATGAATATTAGAGAAAAAGTACTACAATTAATCAATGATCACATTTTATCTTTGGTTAAAGAGAAGAAAAAATGAAGATTTAACTTCTTTCTCTAAACCATTTTTTGTTTCATTTTTTAAATTGGTATACTTACATATGAAGAATCATTAATTTCCATGTTATATTTTTCCCAACTGACAACATTGTGTTGTAATTCTTATGAATTTCAGGACTTCAAAAGAGGAGCAACAAAAAGAAAATGATACTCTCATTTCACTTTAATAAATGTAGATTGGCTACTAATCGGACACATGAATTAACTTGTTTAAAAACAATGAAAACATCCACAACAACTACATAATGTAATTATACATATTTATATTTAAATATAATGAATGTTCTTTGCCACAAATAATACATTTTTGGATTTGGTGCAAACGAATTACTCGAGGGCTTAACCAGAGATATTTCCTCGCCATTATGATTAGACATGGATAAATTTAATAGAGCGCTGACATTATTATATTATAGCATGCACAGACCACTCCAGTCTCTTATATTTGAATTGATATGGGAGGAAAGATTTAAGCATAAAAACACAGAGAATACGCAGTAATATCAACAACAACCAACAGACCAACTGTATAGCCAGATTGAAGAGCTGTCAAACAACCAAATTTCAGTAAAAAGGTTTTCTTACATGTGAAAATAGATTCGCTTACCTATGTTTTTCAGAGATTTCAAGAAAAGGTTAGACGTCAATAGCATTGAATCCCAAGTGATAATGCAATTATCAATTCTTTTACAGAAATTATTTGTGTAGTCCAATACAACCCACTTCAGCTTTCTAGATAAAACTTAAAAAGGTGGCATGATTGCTCTTGTCTTGAGCATGTGCACCATTTCAGTCTTCCTTGGTTTCCAAGCTCTGTGAATAATGTGGTCTTGAATCTTGTGCAGCTACTTATCATTTTGTTGTGTCAAGTTTATAAGATTTGTCTCTACCTCAAACACGTTTATCGTATTTAAATTCAAAATATGTTCCATACAAACGTGACTTTCATTCAAGGAATTGAAGTAAATTTTGTGGTTTTCTCTTCGTTAAAGATAAAATATATGATTTTTTTTCTTGGATAGAGTCATACATTCATTTTATTTCTTTTTAAGATTTGATAATTTAATATTATAATGGTTATTTATTGGGGTGTGTAAAAATTCTACAAAATGTGTATTTAAAGACATCATTTTCAGTCATTTTTTAGATGAAAAAAATAGAAACACAAAAGAATATATCCATCTTAGCATAACTTTAACATATCTAGTCTTAACTTACCTAATTATAGTCTCTTCCAAAAATAGCATTCTTAAATTTCATCTATTTTACTCTTGGTATATGGTTGTCATCAAGAAAATAGAACACACCACTCTCTCTATACATATCAAGCCTCCAAAGATTCTATTTTAGAACCAATTTTTCTTAAAAATTTGTAGATATATTGACAAATAGGTTTCATAATTCTCAAAATTTAAATTCTACAACAAACATAATCACTCTAGGAAAAAGCATCCATAGACTATATTGTGAGTGTGACCTATTGATAGAAAAGAAACCCTAAACTTATTCATCATAATTCTCTAATCATGCAATGTAATACTAAGTTTGAATTTCTTGATTATCACAATATCTTAGCAAGTTAAAACAACCAACATATACACGACATCATATAAAATCTTGACTCACCTCTACCATTTATCATTTCAATAATCAATTTAAACTCATATTTAAGGCCTATTTTTTATTAATTTATTAGAATGAGGGACCTTAATTCATTTTATTTACTTATAATTAGATTTAATATTAACATTATTTTAATTATAATTGTGACTTATTATTTTCAAATATTTATTTGTGTAAGATAATATATTAATTTAACTTTGTTTTGTTATTTAATATTTTTTATGTTTTCTTAGTATATTTATTATTTATTAGTTGCTAGAATTATTATAATTATATCATGGAGGAGAACCCTTTATATTAATAGTAATATAAAAAATTACATGACCATTCATATAAGGAGAGTGCGTAGAGTTGTTATGTATTAGCAGTCAAAGACCATCTAAGACTATATGGCACACTCAACCTAATTTCAGGATAGTAGAAAGTCAAAATATTTTTCCTCTGAATCACATCTCAATATAGTGTGATTTATTGCCTAATGTCCTCACTTGATCTAGCCTTGGTTATTTCAAAGATACCTGCAATGCTTCCTTCATTTAGCTACATATCTAAAGACTTTATTTTGGATAATTTCATCACTTTCAAGTGGTCTTGAACAAAATACATCCATTACCAAGTTTCCCCAATGTTTTCTTCTAAGAAATAGTATATGTTGTTACTTCCTATCTTATTGTATTTTTTATTTCTACTTTATTAGCTTTGAAAATCGCTTTGAGCTAAGTTGAGATTCCCTCCAAGCAGTCAATATAAGGATAACTTGTAGTTTGCATTACATGTTTTTTGATGGAAGAAAACAATACTTGTGATCATTTAATTTTGGGGGAGGCTAAGGGATTCCTAAATATCTTATATAATTTGAGCTTGATTTTTTCTTCATGTTTGTAGAGCACCATTCTTGTGTCTCTTGATCTCCTTTGGTGATAGGTTATTTGCTTGCAGGTGTTCACTAGGATCTATGAGGTTGGATTATCAAGTTCTACATGGTATCACAGCTCCAGATCTACAAGCTTCTTATTCTTTTTTTGTGAGATCTTTCCTTGAACAGTTTTTCAGTGCATCCAGGGTCAAATTAGACCTCTCCATTGAATCTAGAGCTGTCGGAATAGTCAAGATTGACCTTTGTTTTGTCAAAATTGGTTTTTATTTGTCAGATCTATGAGGGTTTGAAGAAAGGGATTTTTTGCCAGATCCAAGGGTTGTCTGATCTTTTGGGGCATTTTGAGCCCAAACAGACCTCACCATTGTGTTCGTAGTGGCCAAAAAGCCTAAGATTGATTGTGAAATCATCGAATTCCAAGTAGTTGACTTCTGAGACAATTTTGAGGTAAAAAAGTTTTGTAAAAAAAAATAGCAATTTTTTTTTAATTGTAAAAAAAAATCGTTTTTTAAAGCTTTGGTAAAATTTTTGTTTTTTTGAAAAACAAATTAAAGAGGGGAAAGGTACCCTTGCTCATGGTATTGCCCAGGTTCGTACCTACGCAACCCTATGTAGGGTACCCACACCCTCATGGGGAATGGTGGGGGTGGCTCACGTGCCCCCCACCACCCATGAATTTTTTAAAAAAACAAAAAAAATATTACTGTAAAAAAAATTATTGCTTTTTTAAAAAAATAAGTTGAATTATGCAAATGCAGCAATGGCCATTTGGCTGTCAAATTTAGGCTCGTAGTTTTGCTATGATGACCATATGGCCGTCAAATTTAATGCAGTGACTATTTTTTGCCTTTTGAGAGCTATTTTCTTCTAGAGGCCATAACTTTTTCCCACGATGTCGAAATCGAGCAAACAAGATATTGTCAGAAAGAGGAATCAAAGTACTTTCCAGTGGTTAGGTAGTTTTTGAAGATTTTTCTCAAGTCCCTATTATTTCCAGTCAAATTTGGATCTTCTTTTTTAGAGTTTCCTTCAGTGTTTTCGGCATAACTTTTGCATACGATGTTGAAAATGGGAAAACAAGATTTCATCAAAAAGTTGCTTCCAAGCTATTTCTAGTGGTACAAGTGGTTTCCAGATATGATTTTTGGTTTTTTTAGAAATTCTTCTTCTCAGTTGTAGTCCTTTTTGGACCTTATGGGCTCAAATTGCATGTATTTATCATCTATAAATGCACTGAAATAAAGTGTCTCAACTTTGTATGTGTAGTATTGGGATTCTTGCACATCACTTTGTGCCTTGTTGTACTCGCACTATGATATAAAGTGCCATGAGGGTTGATGTTTTCCTTTGTTTTTCCTTCATACCTTTCTGATGCATATGTGAATTTTGTTTTCAAATCCTTTATATATGGTTGTACTTTCATGACTGCACCTTCAGATGTTCTTGCTTCCTCTTCATGCACTACTTTCAGGCATTTAGTTTAGTGTACCTGTCATGCCTCTCCCTCTTCAGCATTATGGGGGATTTCTACTATTGGTGCTACTACTTATTTGGTTTCGTGTTGAAGTGAGCTATGTATATAGTATTTCTTCCTATGTACTAGGCAGATGTAGCGACTGGTTACCCATGCATTTTGGTGAGATGGAGCACTTACCATATGGACACTCTTGCATTCCTATTTCAAGAGGCGACCTCCCATTTTCACTTGATTAGTTCTTCAAACTATTGGTACTTGTTCCATCTATATCTTCAAGTTCTAGATGTTTTTCCTTGGTTTTCCATTAGATTCGAGTAGTGCCATTAAGGGAACTCATGTAGATTCTTATCTTATTGATCCTGATTGTCATTTATTTTATAGAGGTTTTTTCTTTTAGCATTTCAACAGTCATTCTACAATAGTGTTTGTAGCTTATTCATGCTTTAGTGGTGTTTTCCATGTTCTTCCTTTGTTCCTATAGTTTGGGACAATTTCTTCTTGATTGGAGGCTTCTTCATCCTCCACTCTTGTTTGGAGGATTCCTAGTCCTTCACTTGTATTTCTCTCTAAATTGGAGCTCAGAGTTTCTCCCATGAGGTTTTCTCCTTTTCTCTTGTTGTGAGAGATTTTTTACATTTGTACATGGGTACCTCATCTGGCCTAGTTTTTGGGACCCATCTTTTCTTTCATGCATCTGTCCTTAGTTTTTTAGCTTCTCCCTAAGTTCATCTTAAGGGGGTGTTAGAGTAATAGGTTGTTTACTTGATTAATTAATTAAGTCACCTTTACTTTATTTCACTTAAGTTAAACTTAGGAATCTTTATTTTTCATTATTAAATTAGTCATGTCATCTCATTCATTATGATCTTGACACTTGTCACATGCTAATTTAATCCTCTTCCTAGGGTTCTCACATTTAGGGTTTTGATCTTCTTTTTTAAGGATTGATCTATTTGTAATTATTAACTTCTCAGGAATACTTTTTTGCTTCATGTTTGCAGAGCACCATTCTTGTGTCTCTTAATCTCCTTTGCTGACAGGTTATTTGTTTGCAGGTGTTCATTGGGATCTATGAGGTTGGATTATCAACTTCTACATCAAATTGGTAGTTTCAACAATACCTACAATGTTTGATGCCTAAAAATCACAAGGGAATATCATCCCAAAGTTCTAATTGCAATAGATAATAATCACATCATTTGATTTTTCATATTAATGGTTAGTTGATGTGTCTTTCATTTCATCCAACAATGTCTAAATTGATTCTAGTGTGTTTTCAACTTCCATTTTATCTAGTTCCATTTTTTTTTTGCATTAATACATATTTGGGTCCCTTTGTATATTTATGTTTGATAAGTTTTTAGAAACATGGCATTATGGAATTCCACTTCATTATTGGATCTTATCGATAAAGTTTTAGAAACAATCCAAATTAGTGTAGCATGTTTATTTCTTATAAAAATCTCATCTCTAGATATACCTAGATTTACTTTGGTTGCTCCATCAAGATATGTTTTCTTTGTATTTATGAATTACTTAAATATTATGATTTTATATAATTTTATACATCTGTTAAATGAAATATATTGAATAAAAGCTATGTTAGAGAATAATATTTATTAGGGGGTCACATTTATATATAAATAGTCCCAATGTAATTAACAAGGAACTATTTCATATAAGGATTAACTTTATGTTTATATTTATGGCATATATGAATATTTGAAGTTAATTATTAAGTAATACTTTAATATAAAATAGTAGTTAATTACTTAAAATATCATATCTCTTAATAAAAAGCTATTATCATAAGCAAAATATAATGAATATTTTGTATCTTATATTTAAGTATTCTTATTTGAAATATATTGTATAATTATATAATTAAGATATACATAAATTTTCAAAAAAAATGCATGATATATTAAGATTGATTGATCTGATAATTTAGTGTGTTCCATTTTTTTGTAAAATTATGACATTGAAATCAATATTTTAAACCAAATTTTCACCTTTAGGCACGTATAGCAACTAAATGATTAAGAATTTTGAGATGATATGAAATAGTAATTTTTAAGATTTCATGTGTAGATTATAAATTTATTTATTTTTTAAATAATATATAATATTATTTATGTAAATTTCAATAACTTACTATTTATAATTAACATTATTTTTACAAAGTGACATTTATTCTATAACACAATTACATTTTTTACAAAAAGTATAAAATTATGTGCATTCTTAAGCATAGATTGGTAGCATCAATATGTATTGCATATTTTATTTGTATTAATTTTTTAAGTGAGATTAATTATAATTTAAACATAGATTTATTCATAATTCATAACTTTCTTTATATATATATCCAAATTAATGTCTTCTTTTTGAAACAAGGACACTAATACTAGTGTAGATAATTTGTAGAATGTTGTTCTCTATTTTTCTACTTTTTTATGTGTGTGGAACAATTATGTTTAATAGAAAATATAAAATAAGTTTAATAATCACATGAAATATATTCAAAAGTATACTTTTTAGAAAGTTTAACTTTTAATGCCAAGAATCTTATAAATTATCTTATCATGTTGATACTATTTGTTGAGAAAAAAGTGAAGACTAAGGTGGAGAGTTTCATTTAAGGACCTTTCTTTGAATATTTCTTTGAACAAATTTCCTTTTATGATTTAAAAAATATTAAAATAATAAAAAATTGATAACCTTTGTATGAAGGTACAACTTCATTCAAAGGTAATTGTGCAACCACCTTCTAATCAAGGTACATTTTTTTTAAGAAATATTTTTGTATGAAGGTGTTTGGGAATTTTTTTCTTGGACAAACCACAAAAATCATTTAGTGGGTGGTGTTAACTAGTGAGTTGTGGTTTTTTGTACGTAAATTCAATCTATAATTTTAAATTTTATTAAATAATTATTTTCTATGAATTTTTTATTTTTTATTTTTGATTCATTTAAGTGCTTTGTTTTGGTTGGAGCTATGAACTAGAGAGGCGACAAATTGGGGATTATGGGTGAAACCAACAATCACATTGGATCGGTGAAGGCATAGTGCATGCAATCACAATAGCACAACAAAGACTTGAACCCTAGTGGCCACAACAACAATGACACCCACTTAACCACCACACTATGGGATGAACCCCTATTATTTAGTATTAATTATTTTCATTGTTGAATTCCATTTTTCTATAATGCATAACTTCACTACAAATTAAAAAATATCATGGTTTATTGGAATTATATAATTAACTCCAACTTTCTAGTGCATGAATATTTTTTTATAAATTTTACTAAATATTTTATGTAATATTAATTTAAAAATGAAGAAATAAATAATTTAGACATATTGTTCCAAAAGAACATTTTTCCTTGTATATTTGTTAAAATAAATTATTTTTTCATTAAAACAAGAACATCTATGTGGAGTGTCGTGCATTTTTTGAGAATTTTCTAATAGGTATTGTTATTATTTTTAGTGACTTGAATAAATGTCATTATTTTTTCATTATGGAACTACATTCATTATATATGATCAATAGAGAGGGGACTAATCACTAATATGTCCAATGTTAGCCATGGTTGCTAGATGTGGGATATACATACATGCATACATATATCATCAACAAAGGGTTTCTAAGGCTCACTCCCATTATATTTAAATATTAGGCTATTGATTACATCACCTAGGGTGAAACTAAAAATAATAATTGTATATAAATTTATAATATTTATTATATATTATATCATGTGATATATTATTATTTTTATCAATAATGTGTGGTGACTCCTTTAATATTATAATATAGATTTATAAAAAGTAGTGATAAATATTAATATGAGGCATGTATAAAGAAGGTTATCACAAAAATATAAAATTATCCATTACATCACCTATGATCATATTAAAAAATTCCTACAAGTTTTTGACACTTATAATGACTACTAAAGAAACTTGAGAACCAGAAAATACTTGAAGAGGTTATATGATACATGTCTAATAGAGAGTTTCATACCTTTAATACTAGATAAATAATATAGAGTAAACCCATTATTTAAACAAAAAATATTGAAATCTAAAATTCTAGTGATAGCGTGTTGATAAGACAACACCACCTAGTATGGAATAAAACATGCCACATGTTGGTGTCATCCACCTCCCAGGAGCACCATCTGCAATAGAAAATCCTTCACAGTGTACAAGAGAAGCAAAAGCTATTTCACCAAAATGAGTGAATAGATTGACATACATAAATTATAGATTGGATAGGCTCTTAAAGCCATGAAAAAGGTGGCGGGTAAACAACTACCCGATACAGGAAATAAAACACTTGATGATTAAATGCACTAACAAACTAAATGCAATATGCCTAAGTAAACTTAAGTGTGGTAAATATTGCATTTACCCTAACACCATACAATGAGCCTTGAAACATAGTGAATAATTAATCTAGCTTGACCACTTGTAACTTTTTTAAACCTGGGCCCCTTTATTCAAACATGACCAAGGATTTAATATGTACAACTCTAATAAGGGTCTTAATGGTGGTCCTCACATCCTCAATATTCCCTAGTTGTAAAACATCCATTACCCTTTGAAGGGGATACCTTAAGCCTATAAATTCAATGCATGGATTTTGTAGACACCTAACAT
The DNA here is from genome assembly GCA_007258455.2 of Sequoia sempervirens. Taxonomy (NCBI): domain Eukaryota; kingdom Viridiplantae; phylum Streptophyta; class Pinopsida; order Cupressales; family Cupressaceae; genus Sequoia; species Sequoia sempervirens. The sequence continues at coordinate 334,679 of VDFB02041116.1, forward strand.
TGACATTATATTTTGTCAATTTATTCCTAATTCATTTGTTCCTAATTTAGGAGATGACAACTCCTTCCCAAGATTCTCAACCTATGAAAAAAACCACCCTCACACATACACAAGAGAAGCACAAATACTATATTTCCAAATATCCAAGATGATATAATAGAGAATGTATCGGCCTTTTAAAGGTGTGATAAATGAGACGAGTGAAAACTACCTGATACGGGAAAACTGCCTAAGTAATTATCCATAATTTAAAAACTTAACACTAACACCCCTCCTTAAGTGAAAACTTAGGGAGATTATTATGCAAAATGAAATACAATATGGGTCCCAGCTACAAGGCCATGTTAGGTAACCATGCACAACTAGTATGCAGTCCAATCTCTCACAATTGGAGAAAAGGAGAAAAACCCTGTGGGAAAATACTCCTCTTCAAAGAGAGAAAAAAAGGTTGAAAAAGTGAAAGGAGGAGGACTTCACAAGACCCCCCAAGGACAACTCCCATCATTGATCTCAACAAAATACAAAAGGAGAGAGACTATATAGCCCCCCCATAGAAAATAGTAGAAATGCTAAAGATCCCCCCATGATGAAGAAACTCGTTTGTTGATCCTAAAAGTCTAAAGAATATCCCATGTCTACAAACAACATGCCTCCCTTTAGGTAGAAACAACCACTGATGCAAGAAAAACTTCAAATCTAAAACAAGATAAAGGAGAGGAAGAATCAACATGAAATATGCCTCTAAAAACTATCTCAATGCTTCCATGTAACCAAATGTCGCATCATGATCAGGTGCAACCTCAACTAAAGAAGGTGGATCAACAAGACCATGTGAAACTTTGAATCAATAATCTCCAAAGACATAGATAGTGTGACAACAGTGCAGATACTATCATCAAAAAGAAGGAATGTACCCTCAAATGAATCATCCAAATAAAAAATGTGAGATTCACAAAACAACTTTGCAAGACCTGTCAAGTGACTATCCCACAAAGAATGATCTGAAGGATCAAAAACATCCTACTCTACTAGAGAACCAACCTCTGAAGAAATAAGATATGAATCAACATTGGTATGAAGAACTCCAAAGTTCAAATGGTCAATCTCTCTCAAGGAATTGCTATCAACACTAGCAAGAGGGACCTACGAGGCTCATAATCATCATCATTAACAAAATGAGAAAAGGAATAGAGACAAGACTCATGATCAGCTTCACCTTGAGTAATCTGATAGATGGAAAGTAGATTTGTGTGCAAATAAGTAATACAAAGTACATCTCTAAAACAATCATCACCAATCTCAACATTACCTATCCCCACAACATCCAAAAACTTACTATCTCCCAACAAAATATTAGAATTATCACTAGGATGAAGACCCAAAAACAAATAGGGAGTAAAACCCATCTCTTGAGATGCTCTTGAATCAAAAAACCATCTATCATGACCAGAATGAATTGTAGTTACCAATGCACATCCTTTGATTTTATCTTCTTTACCTTTCATTCCATTTGCAAATCTTGCATTCCCTGTGTAGGTTTGGATGAAGTGAAGGTGACACGGATAGAGAGGCTATAGAAGGAGTCACAAATGAGGGAAGTGGAATATTGTTCTTCTAAAGAAGATATGAAAGCTCATCAATCTTCTTCATATAACAATGGTGTTCACCATGACCTTTCTTCTTGCAATATACACAACAAAACTTCTCCTTCTTAGGTTTATCCTCTTTTGAAGAGGTGGAGGACTCATTAGACTCTATCTTAGCCTTAGGTTTCTTCTTCCCTTTTATCTGAGATTCTTGTGCAACTAATGCATGATTCATAGAGACCCCCTCTAACTGGGTAAGTTTGGCTTGATCCCTCATCAAACGGTCATAGAATGTCTCAAAAGAAGGCATTTTGAATGCATTACCCAAAGCATCCATGGTCGATTAGAAGGTAGAAGAAAAAACTACAAATGGACCTCTCAGCTTAGAAAAATAAAAAAATGTACTCCTTATCAGTTTTATCCCTCCCACATCCTACTAATTGTGACCTCATAGATTTGAACTAGTGACTAGGAAATCATCAATAGAAGGAAATTCATTAGGGGAAAGAGAAGTTAATTTTTCCTCTAGTTGCAAAGCACGAAACTCATTGATTTGACCAAACAGGTTTTTGAACTCATCCCATACCTCCTTGGGTGTATTACACTCCTCAATGTGGAAAAGAAGACTATCAAAAACATGCAAAGTTATCAGACCCATAGCTTCGTCACACTTGTTTTTGTGAGTAAAATTTTCATACTCCTTGGTAAAAGTGGGTTGTCTATCATTCAATGAAGACCACAAACCCTTAGATTGGAGCAACCTACACATTTTAACCTTCTAGGTATGATAGTTATGAGGGGTTAAAAGTTCAACTGAATCAGGAGTACTCATGACAAAAATTTGCACCAAAAGTAAGCAAAATACACCAAACTGATACAACTGAAACCTCCAAAAATATCAACTAATGTATAGCCTCTCAATATTTATATTTCCAACATCCAAAAAAATATCACTCAAGACTTAAAAAATATTGAATATGTACTTCAATCTCAAAAAAAAAGTGTGACAAAAATTAACCACCTTAGGAGACATTTTGTGGTGGGTTGCCACACCAAATGAGAGCCAAATGAATGCACTAAGAGCTATCACACCATGCACAAGTCACCACAACACTACATGTAAGATAGCCTCTTCAAACCTGCGAGACTTGCTCACAACAACCAAAGGGAGTGCAAAGTTATTTAAATAGCTAAAAAAATACCCCACACTGCCAATGTGGAATTATTTTTCTAGCAATTTACATTCCAACCAGGCCCACCTCCACTTCAACGTAGCCTTGAAACCCTAAATATTTATTGTAAACTTTATAAATTTTTGTCCACCAAAGCAAAAACGTAGAGTTTATAGGAGAAATGCGAACCTGATCTCCTTTCAATAGCTAGGATTTAAAATTTCAATAGCCTTTTGCCAGTCCTCCCAATAGACCATGGCTTTTAAGCTTCAACAAAGATACATACTCTATCAAAAATCATGCCTCTAGCATAAAATTGTGCCCCCTTGAGAAATGAATCATGCCTACAATCAAAAGAAGCAATGGTTGCTTGAAGATATTGGCCTCCAACTTAGATAATTGTAGCCCCAATCAAATTTGGGGCCTGCAAATGGGATTTAGCAAATTGTTGAAGGGTTCAATCATCGGTTCAAATCGCAAAGGTTACCACATGATGAACACAATCGTAATGAACACAACCCAAATTGTGAATAGATGTCAGATCACAATGAGCAAAGGCAAGTTGCAATGAACAGAGGTATAAAAAGAATGAAAAGAGGAAAAATTGTAATGGATAGATAAAATCACTCCCTCTTGAGGCTAGATTATGACCTACAAATTTAGGGGAAATTATAGCCTCAATCTAATGCAATGGCATCCTTATTGGATCTCCTTAGAAAAAACTCTCCTGAAGGGTTAGAAGGAGGAGGAGCTCTAATACCATGTAGGAGATGGTAGCTCCTTCCCAAGATCCTCAACCTGCAAAAATAAACCACCCTCACACATGCACAAGAGAAGCACAAAGACTATTATGTCAAAAATCCAAGATGATGGGTAAAAGCACAAAGTTGTGTCACACTTTCAGCCAACTTATCAGCACAACTGAATTTAAGTATTTCTAACTAAAAAAAGAAATTGGTCAAACATATGATATAGTAATATTCATTCTAGCTAAGTTAGACACTTCCACAAATTTTTCAACTAAAATCATTGGCTAAAAATATATGGAGCGCAACTTTGAGTCCAATCTATCAAAAAATTAAAATTATTTGAAAAACTTGAAGTTTCAATAAATCCTACTAATGTAAATAACATTTTTTTTAAAATATAAAATACCCTTTTGTAGATCCATAAGTGTATTTTTAAAAATATATATATTTTAATAGTTTAATTATTATTTATATTTTATATTTTACTTTTACTAAAAGTAGGTTATCAACACAAAATATTAGGTTGATTACCATGCCAAGGAAAAATACTAAAACTTATAAAAAAAAATTTTAAAAATGATGCACTAGATAAAAGAATCTATTTCAAGATGGTATAAATTTTCTCCATTTTAGATAAATATTTAATGTGAAAGTTGGCATCCAATGGAAACAACTATTTTTTGATTCATGCGCAATTTAAAATTTATTTAAAAATATATATTTATCAAAATTGGAAAAAAAATATATCCATGCACTAAAGTTTCAAGTTATAATTACACATAAAAAATTTGAAAGAAAAAAAAAATTACTATAAAAAGTTCGACGTCTCATGCAGCATCATTTTCAACATTTTATAAGCAATTAAATTATAGTGTTAGGGCGAGTGCATGGAGATGGGTAGCAAATTTGTGGCCACTTTCAAAAAAAAAAAATTGAAAAGATATAACGTGAACACACTATAACACGAGCGTGTTATAATGCCCTCGCGTTATAGCTTTGTGTGCCGAGCCTAAGGCTCGGCCATAACAAGCCCATAACGCGAGCGCATTATAATGCGCTCGCATTATGGCTTTGTGTACCGAGCCTGGGGCTTGGCCACAACAAGCCCATAACGCGAGCGCGTTATAACACACTCGCATTATTACATGTTAAAAGAAAAAAAAATGAAACTCATTCATTCTTGCTAAAAGGTTCATGTCTATAATTCTTCAAAATGCGCTCGCGTTATGAGAAAGTTGGTTTTTTTATAGATTTATTTTGTCTCTT